>VDFB02307228.1:0-39120 GCA_007258455.2 Sequoia sempervirens | reverse complement strand
ACCAACCTCCATAGACCTTGGACTTAGAAACAATGGATAGAATGATAAAATTGAGAACCTTACTCAAAACTTATGTAAAAGATGTTCCTAGAAAGAAGACAAAATTTGAAATATTTATTTTAGGCTTTCATTTATGTAGAAATTCATGTATGGGGTTTTCAAATGACCTAACATGGACTCAGTCTAGTGTTGACAACATTTGTGGACTATGGGCATAGAGAAGCAAAAAAGGACAAGACTACAATTGAAGGAAATTATAATGCAAAAGATTAAAATTCTTGATTTTTTTAGTGTTAAGCATTCTACTTCACCCTATTTTGTTTTAAAGTTCATATTTCACAAGATACTTTTCAAACTAGGCATTGAGTCTTGGAACTTGTGTCATTTTAATATACTTTTATAATTTGTTGTTGAAATAACATCAACAACTTGAGAGTGATTACTAATAACAAACCAACATATATGATGAAGAACATTCTACAACTCTTTTTTATCCTAATGATGGGTCACAAAGTGTGATTTGAAATGTTACTACAAATAAACTGAACATAGTTTAATCCAAAAAAAACACTCCTATCATTATGCATTGTGGAAATCCAATGTCTTTAAATGAAGAACATTATTTTTAGCCTCAAATTTTAGAATCTCGAAATGAAAATAAGATAGAACATCAATGTCATCCACAAAAATATTAGAACTAATATTTTTTCCTAACAACCTTCAAAATAGAAGGATCCACATGGTACTTAAAACAAACATATTTCTTCTAGTGTCAACTATGATTGTCAAAGGATAACTTATTAAACATACCTTCCTTGTGAGCATTGAGATTACTAAAAGCTTTGGATTCATCATCAATACACTTTGTTATGTATTTCATCCTTTTATGCAACTATAACCCCACATTATTGACCACCATAGTAATCATAGAATAAGCTCTTTTCTATTGCACACTAAAAGGTTTCCAAAGGATTCAAGATTTCATCAACTAAAATATTGTTAGTAAACTTGATAGATTTACAAGTCTAGCTTTAGATGAACAAGCCCTAGTAGAAGCAAGAAGATAACTCTTACCATTCACTATCTAACACAACGAACAAAATCTTAGATATATTTTATCTAATTGAAGATATTCTAACCCTTTGGAAGTCCTTAATAAATCACAAATCCTTCCACAATGGACCAAAAAATAGTAGAGCCAAAATACTTAATATAAAACTTAGTAAATGAAATTTCTTAATAATAGAGATTAGATCAATTTTCACTTTGTTTAAGGATAGACTTTAAACCCCACTTACTGTAAAAGAAACTCCATAAACAATAATATTTTTTAAATCCCAAGAGATTGCATAAATCTTTCTATTTTCCCTACTATCTAACCAAAAAATATATAATAAATTTATTTAACCGATTGACCTTAAAAGCAACCAACAAACATAAAGAGAAATATATTGTTTAAAAAGATAAAAAAAATTACACAGTTAAAATTGGCTAGCCAAAAAAAAAGAATACAATTTTAAAATCTATAAATTAATTCCACTTGTTTAGGAGGGAATAAATGAAAAGAGACCCTATAATATCCTATAATCACATTAGTACTAAAGCAACTCCAACTTTTTTCATTTTTTTAAATGCGACCTTAAATTCTAAAGTCAAATAATAAATATAAATATGAAATTTCTCATATAAATATGAAGTGCAACTTTATGTTATGCAATAAATTATAATGAATTGAATCAACATATAAATTGTCCCCACATTTATTTTAAAAGTTTGATAGATGTTATAATTAATATTTGCGGATATATTATCTTTGAGGTAATGTAAGAATTTGATTTGTGTGACACATGGAATATCTTGTTGAATATCACCAACTTCTTATTATTGAATTGAACCTTGGTCCTTATTGACTCATTCTTTAGTTTTCTTATCTTGGATATTAGTATCTTTATTATCTTGTAAATAAATGGACAATTTTATTTGTTCACCTTTTTTTTTTCTCTATAATTCTCAAGGATTAATGGTTTAGACTTCTATCCTTATTATCAATATTGAGATGTAAGGATTAATGGTTTAAGCTTGTACACTAGTTCTATTTTGTAGACATGTATCTAAACCAAAGAAACAAAATATTTTGTTTATGTATTTTAAAAAATTTATAGAATCTAATTTTAAATCTCCAACACTTTTAATAATCATCTACATCTCTTATAATATATTTGTATGATTAACTTTTAAAGTAAACATCGCCTTTAATTTAATTTATTTAATGTTAATATTAATATTATTATAAATCATAATCTTATATAAATTTTACTTTTTTCCAAATAAATCATAATAAATAATATTTTTCTTCATTAAAATAAGTTAACTAAATACAATAACATCATTAAATATATATTTTGTTAAATATTAATAATAATCATAAAAAATATTAAATATAAATAATACCAACTAAAAAATATTATAATTATAAATATTAATAAATAATATAATTTTAATATACAAATCTTTTAATTAAATTAATTAATAAATACTATGATTTTAATTTACAAATCTTTTAATTAAATAATAATTAATTTGTATATAATGATATAAATATAACATTTTTATTTTATATCATTTTGTATGTGGACCCACAGTTCAACATCCACGGGATTTCTTTCATATAGAGCTCGGCCCACCCCAATCCATCCAAAGAACGAATGTGGGATTAAACTTGTCCAAAAAATGAATGCCAGGCCGATTACAGGCATTAGAGAACTGGGAGTGAGTGAAGGCTGTAAAATACATAGTCAACCAATTATTTTTAATGTGTTTCTTCATAGCTATAAAATCCCAGACATATCTCAGACTAATGGTTGAATCCTTGAAACAATGTGAATACAACAGCAAACTGGTGCGGAAAGGTAACGGCAAATCTGAACTGCAACGGAGACTGGCCTCAGGTTAAAGAAACTCTATGGAAATGGAAAAGGGGGTTAAAGGGGCCCCACATGGACCTGGCCACCTAAGCAGACAGCTACTTAGAGTGTGTCGGTTAAGCCAACCCGTCCAGTTGTGAGGCCATCTATGATGCACGGCCAGGCTTAACCGGCACACTCTAAGCGTTCAATGCTTAGGTTGTCGAGCCATGTGGGGCCCTCTTAACCCAACCTTTTCTGGTCATGTAGCATTGCGTTAACCTGAGTCTTTTCAAATCTTCGTTTTTGTATTATTCCACCATTTCAGTTTATGTTCGCCATTCTCGTTCCCATTTTTTGTTTCCACCGTTTACGTTTGTCTGATGTAGCGAGAATAGACAGTCGAGCGAAGGATGCAGTGACCTGACTCAAACCTACAAAATGGGCATTTCATATTCTTCACCTTTAAAGCCCTACTCGTGTATTCTCATTCTTTCTCGCCCATTTCCTGTATTTCATCAAGGGCTAGCGTTACATATTTGATTATGGGGGTTTTTGTTTTAATCCCACATTCATATCATTATATAGATTGAGGTGAGGGTATCTTTCAAATGAAGAAGAGTGGATTTACATCTTATATTCTAAAAATTGAAAATGCTTGTTTTTAATATTTTAATTTTATATATTAAGTAAAAATGTTTTAATAAAAAGATTTATATCTTAAAATTACAAATATTTGATTTACAATTTTAGTGTTTTAATAATTATAAAATATATATAACAATATTATTATATTTAATTATTTAATTTAATGAAAAAAATTATTTATTATGTTTTATTTTTAAAAATTAAGTAAATTTTAAAGAAGGTTAGGATTAATAAGATTAGTGATATTAAAATTAAATAAATTAAATGTGATACTTATCTTAAAATCCAATGATACAAATGTGATTGGAGATATAGATGATTATTATTTGAAGTATTGGAGGTTTCTATAGATGGCTTAAAATATGCAAATTAAATGTTCTTTGCTTTGGTTTAGATGTGTAAACAATAGAACTAGTGTACAAGTCTAAGCCTATTGTTGAAATAATCAACTAGCAAAAAAATAATTCTTCAAATTCACTTATTTTTATCTTCTTTACAACTTGGATTGACAAAGTTTAGAAACACAATTATAAAATCTATTAAATTGTGAGGCTTGTGTTATCCTCATTTACATCTCTAGATGATCAGTGTATGACTCAAAAAAATTATTTGGTTCATATCCATGTCTAAGAAATTGAACTAATGTGCAAATATAAACTTATACCTATAAGAATCAACTAGCAAAAAATTTATGCTTAGAATTTGGTTGCCTTGATATTCTAAATAACTATGTTTAGTATTTTTTTAGGGAATTTACTAAATTGTGAGGGTTATGTCCTCCTCAATTAGACCCCTAATCGAACTAATTCCATGACTTAGGCTTAATGGCGAAAGACGTGATGATAAATGTTATTATAAAATGCTATTACATTCCTCTCAATGAAAATTCTCTTTTGATAAATCCTAGTAGTCTTAATACTTTGATAATTTTATATGCTTGAATGAATGTCTTTAAATAAAATATAGCATGCAAATCAACATAAGCATGTAGTAGGTAAGCTCACAATGACTAGTGTGAGGGTGTTGGGTGATCCCACAATAGTGGTTTACAATTTTTGGTCAAACTGGACACTAAAATTATTATTTTTAACTAAATCTTCACATTCGGGCACCTATAGCGGCTAAACCGTGATGAATTTGATGATGATGTAAACTAGAGTCTCGTCAAATTTTCTTTGTAGATTCTAAAAATATTTTTTTCAATTTTTTTGGAATCATATTGCATTCCTTTTTCCATCTCCCACGAAAACTGGTTTTTTCCAGAAAACAGCATTTTCAAAAAGTGACGCGCACCGTATAACGCATAAATTTTTTTCCATGAAGGATAAAATTATAATTCTTTCAAATTTAGATTTGTAACTCCGATATCTAGTGCTTCCACCTAGTTAGATAGTTGTTTATTGAATATTTTTTCTTTAATCAAGTTTTGAAGTCAAACCAATTACTATTCAGGCATAGCACGACCGTATAACACATAACTTTTTTTGTATATATCGAAATTCAATTTTATTTTTTTTGTTGGATCAAGGACTTCAATATCTGGTGCACTCATATTTTTCAAACTTTTTTGATAATATACTATTTTTCCACATGTGCAGAACATAGACCTTCATTTTCGGTGAAGAACCAATGTTTAATAAAACTAAAAAAACAAATACAATATAAAATCAAAAGATATTAATATTATATTCGTTGGATAGCTCATTTTGAGACCTGCATGATTCCAAATGGGTTTCTGAAGACTTCTCCATTTTCATCCTCAACCCGAGCTCTGAAGCGTTAAAATTTTGACTTTTTCTGTGTCTTGGCAGGGGGATGAGGGGCAAGGGGGGTTCAAACGAACCCCTATGAGTTCGGTCGAACCCAAAGGGGTTCACTTGAACCATGGTTTGGCCGAACCCTAGTTCGAGTGAACCCCTTCAAGGGGGTTCGGCCGAACCCCTTTGCTATGCATTTGGGTTTTTTTGCGGCAAAATTCAAAGGGGTTCGCTTGAACCCTAGTTCGGGCGGGTTCGCTCGAACCAATAGGTTTCCCCCAAAATAACTTTTTTTGCTTTGGGGTCATTTTTTGTGAGTTTTCCTTCCTCACTTGAATTGTAAACCACTTATGTGGCTTCACCCTGTTGTTAAGGTTTAAATCAAATTTAAATTTTAAAATTGTAGGGTTCAAAATTACTAGGTCAAGTTTGCTTTGGTAGATCTTATCCAAGATAGGGTAATTTCATGATATGAATTCACACAAGAATATGTGGCATGTAGAATTGTTATTGCATAAAGGACAATCTAGTCACAGTGTGCCCAAAAAGCAATGGAAAAGGGCATGGATATATCATTAAAAAAATTTCCCAGATTTATGTACATGTGAACTTCTATGATTGTGCATGTCAAAGTAAACAAGATATCAACGAGGAAATTATTTAAAAATATTTAAATACTAAAAGGATGTAGATTTACTTAAAATATATAGTTTTTCATTATATTCCCTTTCCAATAATAACTCCACCAAAAACATGAAAATATGAAAAAGCATGTAATGAATAACATCTATCAAATGTTTAAAACAAATATGGGGACCTTCTTTTTTTAGTTGTATGTCTATGTCAATTTTTAACATTTCTTCTATATCTCTTACTACTAAATGCCAAATAGATTCTTCTTTTCTCATTGTTTGGAAATCTTTCTTTAGTTTCTTGTTTTTTTCCTTGGTTTCCTTATATAACATTACACCTCTTTCAATGCAAAAGAGTTTATATCTAGTTGAACTTGCTCAACCTAGGTTTTAAAGGATTTTCCAAATGACTAATATTTGTTAAACCTTTCAATTGAACCATTATCAATATCGAATATCTCTAAATCATCGCTAACCAAAGGCCCATCTAATGCATGTGTTGAAAGATTTAAAATATTCTCAATATAAGAAGTTAATATTTGGATTTTCTCTTCAATTTATTCTTGGGTGGCTTTTTATTTCTTTGTTATGTATAGAAGCTTTTGATTTGCATAAGGTCTTCATAGGAACCCCTAAACAAACAATATCCTCCTTAATATTTTTATCAGACCATCAAGCCTCATTGAGAACCATTTTTTTTTTGGGAACTAATTGGAGGTTCAAATGGTTTTGAGAACCATTGAAACTCTTGATTCTTTCTCTTCTTTCTTTAATTCATTCTATTGATATTGAAGCTAGGACAAGAGTAAGAACTTGCTAGAGGTTCCAACAATTCTTGGAATCTATAATCCTTTTGATTTTTCTTTGCTTCTTTTGTTCCTCTTTCATTAATGGTCCTTACTTTTCCTTTGTTGGGGGTTCAACAAGAACCAAGAAATTATTGGAGGTTCTTTATATTTTGAGAACCAGGAACCTATCAAAGGTTCTTTTGGTTCGAGAAACCAATGACTACTTTGATTAATTCCTAAGAAAGTATAACAATATGATTTCCTTCAAACAACCATTTTGATCTAAACTTCACCAAATAGAACTTGGAGGCACCCTGTTAACCCTTCTTTAGGATAAATTTTGAATGATTTATGCATCCATTTCTATTTTTTCTATAATTCAAGTGCAAAATAGAGGGAAGTTGAATGAGATAAGGAAGAGTAATATTTTTTAGCTTAGAACTAACCTACTTAACATTAATGATTGTAATTATGGTATTTCCAAATTAAGAGACATTAATAGGATCTTTCTTAAAAAAATATCTCCTATTGATAAATGGGATACCGATATTAACAACCGAGGGTCCCTATTCCAAGTTTTAGGGAAAAAGAGAGCCTCTGATGGAAGAAGATTTGAGAATTTCTTCAATAAGATCTTCTCTCTACTGAATCTCAACTGTAAGATAATCCCGATTCCTTGAATGAGGAGTTTGTTAGAGTCAAGAATAATTTGATAAATTTGCAAACTAAGAAGATTCAAGGTTTAAAAGTTAGGGATAAAATGAATTGGATCAAAAATGGAGATAAAGGTTCCAATTTATTCTATAATTATAGAAAGGAGAAAAGGGCTAGGGAAGACATTGGATCAATATGAGTGGATAATAAAAATATAAATGATATTTCTTTGGTTATAAATGGATTTCAAGATTTCTATAAAAATATTTTCTTTGCTGAAGATAGCAATGTAGATTGTAAAATAGCCCAAGATCATTGTCGACAAGTCATCCCTAGGAAAATCAAAGAGGAATAAAGTGATTGGCATGCTAGAGATATTGCTAAGGATGAGATTGTAAAGCATATTAGAACCTTTAAAAATGATAAATCTCCAGGCACAGATGGGCTTCTTTTTAAATTTTACAAGAAAAAGTTGACTAGATTAGTGAAAATCCCTCGTAGGTTTATTCTTCAAGCTATTAGAAAAGGCTCCTAGGGAAGAAATATTAATAGAGGAATCATCAAGATATTCCCAAAGGATATAGATATCAAATTAGAAACTAGAGGCCCATTACCCTCCTTAATATTTCTTACATAATTCTAGCTAAATTTTTGGCTATGAGGCTTATTGATATCATCCCTACTTTTGTTAGGAATCTCAAACTAGCTTTTTCAAGGGTATGTATGTCTTGAAAAATCTTATTACTAGTTGGGAGGCTATGGAGTGGGCTAAAATAACAAACTAAGAAAATGACATGCTCTTCCTTGATTTTGAAAAGGCCTATGATACAGTTGAAAGCTCATTTATCATAATGATTCTTGAAGCTTTAAATTTTCTTAATAATTTTTTAAAATGGTAAATTTCTTATTCAAGGATGCTATTTCTCAAGTTGATATAAATGGTTTTTTCTCTAAACCCTTCCAGCTGCAAAGATCAACAAGACAAGGTTGTTTGTTAGCCCCTGCTCTATTTGTGATCACCTTTGACACTATTTTTTATTTATTAAGAGATATGAGTAATGGAATTGATGTAAAAGGAGTTACACACCCTAATGAACAATTTGTGAAAAACTACTTGGAATTTTAGGAAAGGCATAAAAATTATACCTATGATATGCTCCTTCAATACATGGGTATAAAAGAAAAGAAAATAGTTACTAAGGGTGATACTAGGCTAGAGGTGGTTAGAAATAATGACAACATCTTAAAGATCAATCCACCCATTGGGTTTTATGATATGGACATATATAGTGAAAGTTGGAATATCTAGGTTGTTATGGCTCTGAGCACTAAAAATTGTTCATTTATGTAACATTTTTTGTATCTATGTTGGTTTGTGGTATCCTAGGCTTGTTATGCTCTTTTTGAGTGCAATATGTACTATGTAACCTAGTTTTTCTTTGGTAATATGGAATCAATTAAAAAAAAATGTAAAGCTTATTATTTTTTATAAAATTTGTTATTTATAAAATTATGATTTGAAATCATAATTATAAATAACAAATTTTATAAAAAAAAGCTCTACACAAATTTGAGAAAGTTACTTACATATTTATACGACAAAGGAATCAAATCTTACATGCTATAATATTTGAAATCATAATTATATATAACAAATTTTATTAAAAAACTAATAAGCTTTGCACTTATTTGAGAGAGCTAAACATAGTAGATGCAAATCGAAACATCCAATAGAAGAAAGACAATCATACTACCAAAAACGAAAAAGTTACCTACAATAAAAACATGAACTAAAAAAATGCTAAATTCCAATATACTACACTTCTAATTATAAGAGTTTTAAATTCTTAAACTTATAATTATAAATAAAAATATGATGCTCCCTACATTAATAAGTCTAATCGATTCAAATGTTTAAGTGCTAAATCACCTTTAAACTACTTATACCTAACAATCACCAGGTTTTTAAAGTTTTTTTATAAATTATTACATTCAATCATTCATAAATATTCATATAGCATAAAGGAATCCTATCCTTCGTACCTTTTTCTTTAATATTATAATTATAAATAAAAATATTTATTAAAAATGATAAATTTTGTATAAAATTGAGAAAAGTTAAACATACTTACATTGAGACCAAAACATTGAATAAAAAAGGTCAATTATAGAACCAAACAAAAGAAATTTATATACAATAAAAAGAAATTAAAAATAAAATATGTATTATGATATATTCGTATACAATCTTTCCTAATAAAAAAATTATAAAATTCTTAAAATATAATTATAGATATAAATATATCATTCCCTACATTAATAAAAGCCCATCATTCAAATGTTTAAGTATTAAATCATCATTCAACCACTTACCCCTAACAATCACCAAGTCTATGAATTTTTTATATTTTTTTCTTTCAATCAGTCATAAATATTCATATGTGACATAAAAGGAGCTAGATCTTGTATGTAGAAATATTTGAAATTATAATTTTTATGAGAGAAAATATTCTCTCGCTACCCTTTTGATCCACCACCACCCTTTTCTTTTTCCCTATGCAAACCAATTTTTAATTAGAATGTAGAAAAAAAAACTTCAACTATTTAGTCTCAAATTTAGTTCAAAGTGCCCAGTACTTGTCAAGAAAGAATAAACAATTGTAGTCATGGAGTGCTAAGAAATCATTTCATTGAAAACAAAAAAAATATGGAGAGTTTTTTGTTAAATTGGATTTATCTTCAAAACATTGGTAATTAGCTTGTAAAAGAACTCAGTAGAGAAATACCATGAGGGATAACTTAGTTCAGAGTGCCCAATACTTGTCAAGAAAGAATAAAAAATTATAGTCATGGAGTGCTAAGAAATCATTTCGTTGAAAACAAAAAATATGGAGAGTTTTTTGTTAAATTGAATTTATCTTCAAAACATTGGTAATTAGCTTGTAAAAGAGCTTAGTAGAGAAATACCATGAGGGATAACTTTCCACTTGCAATTGAGAATAAGAAACAACCCATATAATTTTTTGACTCATCTCAAGGGTGGTCCCAAACCTATCTCCTATTTCAATTTTCTTTTGTTATAAATTAAGTCCCCATATTTATTTTAAACATTTGATGGATGTTATTCATTACATTCTTTTTCAATTATGCATGTATTTGGAGTTATTATTGGAAGGAGAATATAATTCTGAACTATATATTTTAAGTAAATCTATATCTTTTAGTATTTAAAAAATTTAATTGTTATCTTGTTTACTTTGGTATGCACCATCACCGAAGTTTGTATGTACATGAAAGTGGGAGAAAATTTTAATGATATATCCATGCCCTTTTCCATTACTTTTTGGGCACACTTTGACTAGATTGTCCTTTGTGCATAACAAGTCTACAAGTGGCATATTCTTGTGTGAATTCATCTCATGACATTACCCTATCTTGGATAAGATCTACTAGAGAAAACTTGACCTAGTAATTTTGAATCCTATAGTTTTAAAATTTAAATTCGATTTAAATCTTGACAACACCCTCCCACTAGTCATTGTGAGCTTATCTAGTGCAATTTTATGTTGATTTGCATGCTATATTCTATTTGAAGATATTCACTCAAACAAATGTTTAAATTATCAAATATTATTAGGACAACTAGGATTTATCAAAAGAACATTTTCATTGGGAGAAATGTAATAACATTTTCTCATAACATATATCATGCATTTAATCATTATTCCAAAGTCATGGAAGTGGTTTGATTAGGGATCTAATTGAGAAGAACATAACCCTCACAATTTAGCACATTCCCTAAAAAAATTACTAAACACTATTTAGAGTATCAAAGCAATCAAATTCTAAGAATCAATATTTTGCTAGTTGCTTCTTATAGGCAGAAGTTTATATTTGCACATTAGTTCAATTTCTTAGAGATGGATATGAACCAAAAAGAAATTTGAGACATTTATTGATCATCTAGAGATTTAAATGAAGATAACACAAGCCTCACAATTTAGTAGATTTTGTAATGGCGTGTCTAAACATTTTCAATCTATATTGAGTTGTCAATGTTGGAAAATAAAAGTAAGTGAATTCAAAGAATTAATATTTTGCTAGTTGATTCTTGCAACTATAAGTTTAAGCTTTTCCACTAGTTCTATTTTGTAAACACATATCTAAACCAAAGCAAAGAACACTTACTTTGCATATTTTAAAGTATTTATAGAACCAAGTTTGAAACCTCCAACACTTCAAATAATTAACATCTATCTCCAATAACATATTTATATCATTAAATTTTGACATAAACAACACATTTAATTTATTTAATTTTAATATCAATCCTCTTATTAATTCTAACCTTTAATAAACTTCACATATATATTTTAAATAAAACATAATAAATAATCTTTTTTTCAATATAATAAATAATTAATTACAATAATAATATTAAATATATATTTTATAATCATTAAAACACTAAATATAAATAATATTCATTAAAAATACAAATATAATTAGATAATTGTAATTTTTTTATTATAAAGAAATGTAATTTTAAGATAAAAATTTCATAAATATATTATTACTTAAGACATACGGATACAAGTTAAGTAAAAAGCATTTCTAGTTTTTACTACATAGAAAGTGAACCTACTCTTCTTAATATAAAAGCTCCACGCACCCCAATCTATGCAATGCAATGAATGTGGGATTAAAAGTAAAACCCCCAATCCAATGACTGAGCAAATTTGTGATGCCAAGCCATTATGAAATTCAGGAAATGGGCCATAAAAAATTAAGGAATACAAAATAGGGAATGCGAAATGGCTAAATTTTGAATACATTGCAAGTTTGAGTTCTGTCACTGCATCCTTCCCTCAAGTTGAAACGGTGGAAACGGAAAATGCAAATAGTTACGCGAACGGGAATGGGAACGGAAATGTGGGAAAAGCTTGTCAAATGCATTTTCTTTTAAAACAACTCATCCCAAGATCTTTTTCTGGGCAAAACGAGTATATCCATGAGCATCCACAGTGAAATGTTTTTATGCAGTTGTGACATAAATAGCGATGTTGAATGGATCTGCAGTGCTGCTTATCAAATAGCGGAAGGTACGACTCTCAGCATGACTGTTTAGGTGGCCGGGCTCGTGGGCCCCACAAAATTCACTTTTCCGTTTCAAGGGATTCCGTTCCCGTAGCTTTTGTTTTTTCCTCCGTTTTCACGTTCTACTTTCGTTTCCACCGTTAAACAAAATCTCTTAAAATGCATAGCAAATGAAAGAAAATCACTTTTAGTCTTATTCTGTTTTTACTCCCACATTCAACACATGATTAAACATGTTGTAATGAACCTTTACAAATACCAAGTCTGAAAGAGAAAAGAAAGCATGGATTTAGAGTCTTTTACTTGTAGAGTAGACTAGACCACTAAACTCCAATAGTATCCTGTAAAGCACATTAATTTAACAACGAAGTTTTCTCTTTCTATTGAAGGAGATACCTTAGGTGTAGAGCAATTTAATTAAACCTAAAACCTAAATTATATGTTTTATAATATTTATGAAAATTTAGAAGTTCAAATAATTAAAATTAAAATTAATAAATTTTTAAAAATGTTTTGTTAAAACTAAAATAAATCTAAACACAATAAAAATCTAATTTTATTTTATAAATTATTATTTTTTAACACAATAAAATCTCTTTAATTTTATTTTATAAACTAAAATATTTCTAAACACAATAAAATCAAATCTCTTAATTAAATGAAAAAATAATAATCTCTTAAATAAATAAAAATAATTATAATTATAAAATAGTTCTCAAATAAATAAAAAGTTAAATAACTTTAATATAGTTTTAATTTTTTTAAATATTTAGTTGTATTTCAATTTTTATATATGATATTAGGTAAATTATAAATTAAATAATTATTACATAGTTATAATTAGGGTTAGAAATAGAATTAGGATTAGTGTTGCAATAGTGTTAGGGTTAGGGTTAGGGTTAGGGATAGAGATAGAATTAGGATTAGGATTGGGGTTGGTGTTTATGTTAAGATTATGATTATGATTAGGCTTAAGGTTAGGGTTATAGATAGGGTTAGGATTAGGGTTAGTGTTAGGGTTAGATATAGAAAAATTATTAAAAAATATTTTTAAAAAATATCCTCATCAATCTTCAGTTTATTACACATATTTCCCCAAAAGAAATTAGAAAAAAATACTTTTATTTACATCAAATTGTGGTGTCCATACACATGCATGGTATGGTCCTAAAAAAGTGACTTTTGAAAAGTAGTTTTTATACATGCATATTAAAAAATATTTTTCTAGGTATTAGAATAAATTACATATTTGAAAAGTAGACTCAAAATACTAAATTTCATATCACTGAACTTTTTTAAGATTCAACGTGTAAGTGCTTCATTTTTTTTGTCTAACTATGACAAATTCTAAAAATCGGGAAAAACACTTCCACATTTTAAACATTTTGTGAACCCAACTTCTTACAAGTGTATCATGCAAAGTTTTAATAACAATCTCTAATTGTGTGTGTGTAGATGCACATTTATCTTGTCAGCTTTATTGTCCATTTCCATCTAGACTCCAATTATTAGGTGTTTAAGTTGTTATGCCAGTGTTAATGTTTTATCTACCTATAATTGTGGTAACTTATTTTAAATGGCCGATACATCATCCTCCATGTGTTTTGTGCTATCAACATTGTTTTAAGATCTCCCTTGTGCTACAAAAAATATCACCCAACTAGAAATTTATAAGGGTGAGATCCTTGATAAATCCACCTATGATCCTATCAGTAGTAGTTGTAGTAATTGTGGTGACAAACTAGGTGGAATGTTTTTTTTTTGCTGCAATAAATCCTTGATAGATTGAATTAGGGAATTTTTGTTAGATAATCTGACCTATTTGTTGATGGATGGGATGTAGGTGGTGGTTCTTGTTCTATTGATTGGTTGATTTCCTATTGGTTTTTATGCATATTCTTTACTTCTTCCAATAGTGTTACACTTTTATTTTTTAATCCAGTTGTCTTGTTCTTAATTTTCCCTTTTTTTCCTCTATTAGCCCCACCAATGTATCAATTCTCTGTTAGAGAAAATATTTGTAGCTTGCATGTGTGTCAATTACTTCATTTATGCAGAGGTCATGTTGGGATCTATTTGGTCAATTACTTCAAAGACTTAGATAAGGGGCTTGAATAAAAAATGGATAGAGAGGAATGACAAGAGGCACATGTGAGGGCAAATGAAGTGTGGGAGGGTGAAGAAATGATGGTTCGAAAGAGCACAAGGAAATCGTTAAGTACATCATACAAGTAAGGTCGAACAATGTAATTATTTAAATGCAAGAGAAGAGATTTAATGCGGCCAAATGGAGGATTTGGAAATCTTTGGCTCCCATACTTCAATTGATGGTTGTTGTTGAGAATGTTGGTTGTGTGAGGATGCAAAGGGGGAAAATGGCTTCTTCCTTAGGCAACAATGAGTGGAAGAAAAGAGGTGAAGAAATGTGGTAGCCCCATTGCCAACAATTAGAAAAGAAAGGATCGAGTTGGAGGGGAAGAGATGTTAAATAATTTCACATATTATCTAGAAAGGAAGATAGCCAATCCTAAATTGAGGTTATAGGTGATCCATATCTAGGATTTGGAGGTAGATGGCTTTGCATGTGTAGGAATCAAGGAAGCAATATTGAAGCTTCTTTTGGACCCAAATCAATCACTGGACAAATGCAACATTTTCAATGCTATACAATCCTTAAGCAATGCAACACTATCAATAGCCATGAGAACATATTTTCTACACAAGGATATTTTTGTAGTGGAACATCAAATGATGATGTTTTTCAATTGCCAATAGAGCCACTTTCATGGACTTGGTGACAACATCT
The DNA here is from genome assembly GCA_007258455.2 of Sequoia sempervirens. Taxonomy (NCBI): domain Eukaryota; kingdom Viridiplantae; phylum Streptophyta; class Pinopsida; order Cupressales; family Cupressaceae; genus Sequoia; species Sequoia sempervirens. The sequence goes on along the minus strand of VDFB02307228.1, from coordinate 23,835 downwards.
ACAAATTGCATCGATCCCTTAGAGTTAGCCAACAAACTTTAATGTAAAACTTTCTAGTAATGTCAATTTTAATAAACCAATCTACTATTGTGAGGAATCAAAGGACGGAATTGAAGATATTCCTTTGCCAATTAATGATAAGATATGCAAAAAAATGTGTCAATGGTTTTGGAAATGATAGGGGGCTATGTAATTTGCCCCCTTCCTATACATGGTGTTAATAATATAGTAACTTGAGATTTCTAGAGGGAGGGCCAAGGTAAATTGCACTCCCTCTCATATGGATACAAAGTTTGGAGCAACTAGTTTGTGAGGTTGTTTTTGATTTTTTTGATTTTTTTTGCATATACTTTGATAGTTACAAAAGAATTATAATGGTAATAGAATAGTAGAATTATTACTATTACAAGTTTTTTCTTTGAATTGTGTGGCACTTGTGATTTTTAAGTTTTGGACTACTTTCAAAAAGGGGTTAGTTGTATCTTTTGAGATTTCAAAGAGATACTATTTTTTTTTATGAAAGGGTCCAATGAACTGGTTAGTTACTGAATTCAAGAACTTCAAAACTTTTTTTTGCTGCTCTTAGGGACCTTTCCACAAACACATAAATAGATAAACAAATTGAGTTATTTTATTTGCTTAAGAGATTTTATTTTACTTCAGAACTATTTTTATTTATTCCATACATGTGAATACATGATTTTTAATTTGTATTTAAGAATTGTTTTATTTTGTTGGATAATACATTTGTTTTGTTTTTGTTTTTGTTTTTAAAAAATAATATAAATTTTATATTTATATTTAACTCTATTATTCATTTCAAAAAACTATCATTCATAATTTTATGCCGATTCTATATAATTTTTGTGAACATGGTCACAATATTACACTCCACCTCTTGCTGCTCTCCACATAATAACATTTTGATAGGGGAGTGAGCCAGCTGGGGCAATCTCATGGTGGACGTGTGCTCACAAATTCAAGCAAACTAGCTTTTTGCTGTATTGCTAGCTTTGTGGAAACATACATAAAGCAAATTCCTTCTAGCTTCATTTATTTATCAGGAGACATGATGGTATCATCAGACATAGAAGATTTATTTGTTCATATTCGTATAACACCTTCACCTTCTCTCCTGTTTAGAAGATGAAGGAAATGATTGACCTTTAAATTTAAGGGATGTGAATTCCTAGAATGGAGAAATGGAAATACTACTCTAGCATTCAAATTTTGTTGTTAAAATCTTTGCCAAAGATATTTTTTGGAAGGAGGAAAGGTCAGTTATTGGGAGGTGCTTCATCTGTTTCTTAATCTTTTTCTTACTTCTATCCATGCTTATAGCACAGGTTATTACCATCATAATAGATCTTGACTTTGTCGACTTTGCCAATTTTGCTCTGGATCTGCATCAAGCTTTCCAGAATGTTTTCTTCTTGGTTTATAATATAATTTGAGTTTCAATTTTCATTTTTGACATTTTGGAATTCTGGAATCCACATGAAATCAATCTCTATCCTGTAGTTTACAAATTTAATGTTCAACATCATGTCAATCTTCAATGATTATGTAATAAAATTGTGAATAATGAGCCAAAATCAACATATCATTATGTTAATGTTTATTCTCGACTTTGGTTTGAAATTTTTCATTTAAATTTGTATTTTTTGAAGTACTAAAATTTAACCAAACTGAAAAAGAAAAAATTATCTTACATAAGAACTGTTTTTTTTTTTTGGTATAGAGAATAGTTCACTTCACTTAATAAAAAGTTCCAGATGTGTAAAATTTTGATGCAATTGTTGAACGAGCAGCTGTAAAACAGAGACTTTGAACTGATCTTTACTCAGTAACTAGAGCCCAAAAATGGTATGGTATTCATGTCCTTGTAATTAGGTGATCATATAGGTCCTAAACATAAAATTAGGAACTAAATTTAACAAAATTGGATACAACTCAACAAGTTTGTTCAAACAAGATAATAAATAACCCTTCAGGGCTGGGAAATTTAATAAATTACTAATGCGGATAATTCTCTCCATTCAAATAGCTGAGATACCATGAGATGGGAGCAATGTCCTTTATCTTGGAGAAAACGAAAAGGAGTTTCCTACAATTCATTTCAGCATCAGTTTATATCTGTTATTCGATAGAAGGAAATGCATTGGAGAGTACGATCTGGAGTGACAAGTTTGCTCTACAATAGTGAAAAAAATATTTAACATATATTGAAAAGGACACTAAAATATAATGTAATGCAATCAGCCCTACAACCAGAGTCACTGAATTAAAGGATCTTGCATGATCTTTTCAAAGCATCAAATCATATGCTTCCAGTTCCAAGTGTTACCCTTATTTTACAATTTCAAACCTTCACTATATTGTATAGAAAAAGTGAATCAATTAAAAGCTACTTGAGAATAACTGGAATAGTAAGAGGATACAACTTTAAGTGAAGAATTTGAAGAATGCTTTGAGCACAAAGCAAATTGAGTGAAACGGTAAACAACCTTATATTTTCTACAACAAGATCTGATATAAAAAAAAAATTGAGTTCAGGTAAGAAATTATAGATAATCCTAGCTATTAATAAAAGAGCAATTTCATTGCTTCTGTATCATTCATTGACTTACTCATGCATGAATCCCAGGCTCCATATAATTTTAGACATCATTTTGGCCCTAATCAGAGATTCCATAAAGAACAGAATAACCCGGTTGGTAGTTTACCAGGTAGGACTATTTTTGCTCGTTCAAGCTTCATTCAGATAAAGTTGCAGTGTCTTCATTTTTCAGTTGACTAGACTTGTAAAAGATTTAGTCATTCTTAAGCCCCAAGCTCCAGATAAGTTTAGACAAAGCAGCACGACCCCAATCAAAGTCTTTTTGAATTATAGAAGAATCCGATTCATACTTTATCGTATCAAAGTGCTCCTCCTCATTACAGCTTGATTCAGATGAAGCTCCTGCGTTTTCATTTTCAATCAACTAAATTTGCAACAGATGACAAAGTCATATCAGAATTGGTTCAGATATTATCTGAAATTTGAATTATATTAAATTGTCTCGCACTTGAGTTTTTAAGCATTCAGCATTACACAGATGTACTCGGCTCATTTTTACAAAGTTTGCATAAAGGAAACACGTATGACTAAGATTCCCTCATAACCTAGTTGCTACAGTATTTCTATGCTCTTTGCTTACCATAATCTACAATAATTCTCAGTAAGACCTAATAAGATTTTTATCAAATCTAGATGCCACACACCGAAACCATTATGAATGAGATTTTACCTAGAAATTTAATCCATCTAACCACAAACATCTGGAAGTTGTCGATAGTAAAGGTATATACTTATAGTGAGAAAATGCTCCTTGCCTAATTAAGAATCATGTTTATTTAGCAGTTAAGAAAACAAAGCAAAGCACAAGCAAGATTTTCTTCGTCAGAGAAACTCCTTCATAAAATTATTTTTTTTATGAGACTTATTTTTGAAACTTGTCAAAGATATGCAATAAATAACATTTTAACTTCATTAAAAACCTTTATAATCAATGCTAAACCTAAATTACTGCATAAGGTTGCATATACAATAAAAGGCAAGGTTGTAGCAACCCTAACATCGGTTTCTTATCCCTTTTTTTTAATTTAGACTTATTCAACATGGAATTTTTTGTACTTCAAAAGAGTTTAACTTTAATGTATTTTTGTTCTCCTAAAATTTATATGCAATTAATAATTCATGGGATTTTTATTTTAGAATCGGACCTAGTTGCTATAAGTGCAACTTGATCCTTGCATTTTCCTTTTTTGCACTACAAACATGATCCTTGAAAATGGTTCAAGTTCACAATCAAGTGATCAATTGCGCAAGACATTAGTATGGATGAGATGAATCACAACTTTCCTTCACATAGATATGGGTTTTCATTAGTTTCAGAGGATAAGGAGCTTGCATACAAGTTAATTGTAGAGGTAGGGAGATCCGGAGCATCCTAGGGATGACAAAGGACAAATGTGCAAGCATCAGAAAAAGGTGGTTTTCTAATTTTGGAACTTTCACCACTTTCCATAGGCAATGAAAGCATCATCAATTGTGGCAAAAATGTTACCGACTATGATGAATGGAACACAACTGTAGCAAAAGCACAAATGCCTCTTGGCAATAGCGACAAAAGTGCAACTGCCCTTGGAAAAAGAGGTGGCATGGAATGTGAGGGCTTTTGTCGATTCACTTCAGCTTCCAACTGTTGGGAAGCATGTTGGAACACCAACATAGTCTTGGCAAACCTATAATATACCTTTGTACAAGTTGTGCAAAGTTTCTAGCTCTTGTATTCCTCTTGTAAGCTCAATTTGTGAGGTTTCATGTTCTAGAGCAGGGTTTTGAGGGTAGATGACACCATTGTAGGGTTGTAAGCCAAGTAAATGTGTTGATGGCTTGTGCAGACAAATGTTCTACTTACTACGATGTACTGGACTGGATCATATTGGCTTAAGGAGCATCTTGCTCACTTTTACTAGAGTTTTCCCCTTCTAGGGTGTCTCCTGGGTAACATCACTATCTCAGTCTGCGTGTGTTCCCTAATGTTTCCTTACACTGTCTTCACATTACTATGTTGCTTGAATACTACAAATGATGTTACTACATTGTTAATGTTAGTTTCTTGCACTAAACAAACTTTTGGAGGTGTTTTTAAGATCTTTGAGTAGAGTATTTGTAGATGGTGAGCAGAGTGAGGACTATGCTCTCTGTTTATGGATCAAGTTGGTATCATAGCAAGTTGGAATTACCTGTTATCAGTTTTTATTTCAGTAGTTGGTGAAATTCCATGGCTACGCCCATTACAAGGTCGAGTAGGAGTGATGGAATATGTGCATCTGGACCTCAGATTGGTACTAGAGAGTGGGTAAGAGCACACAGAAGAATAAATAGAGAGAGAGATATGGATGATGGAGAGGAGAGATCTAGGAAATTGGAAAAGCATATTGCTTTCATTTTGAGGTCTCTGGGCAAGATCGATATGCTTGAGAGCATTCAACATGCCATTACTCAAAAATTGGGTATAGAAAGAGAGAAAGAACGTGAGCAGCCCAAGAGGACTAAATATCAACATGAAGAGTCATCTACTAGTGGAAGCAATGTTCCTTTCAAGGCTGAGACAAAGATATGCATTCAACCCTTCAATGGTGAAGTTAATGCAGGGAAACTGGACCATTGGATAGCACAAATGTGTTGATATTCTATGGCAGCGTCGGTCATATACTTCAGTCCAGATTGTGCACATGAGAACAATTAAATGATAGCCTATTTGCTATTTAATTGTTAAGTTTATTTTTATGATTGGCCATGACTCTTGATAAATAATAATTAATAATTGAAATGTGAAAAGGCATGATTTATTGAGGTGCAAATTGTTTGTTATCAAGGCTGACTTGTTGAAGTGAAGCGATCCCATTAAGGAGGCACGATTCTTGATAAAGGCCGACATGTTTTTTGAAAAGACATGTCTCCTCCTTCATTGTGTATATATACTCGATGGAGCTTCCTTGTTTTAGCATTCAGTCATATATTATTCTTTTGGAGTTAAGTGTGAGTTCATCCTTACATTGGCTGTGAGTTTCAAGAGCAATTTACTCCAGGACAGATCGATATATATTGAAGAAGTCAGATAACGAATTTCTTGAAGAAGCAGATCGATTTATTGAAGACATACTTCATGAGCAGTTTACTATATTGAAGAGGCTGATCACAGCATTACAGAAGGCTGAGTTTGTCTCAAGTGCAGATCGTCATCTTTGTAGAAGGCTGAGATTAATATCATCAGTTTGCATCACCTTGTTACTGTATTTGCATCAGCTTGTGGTGCTTCTTATTGGCCTTCATATCAGCCCTTGTAAAGGAGACAATTTGTGTTGACATTTCAATATATAAGTGATATATTGTTGCTGGGTTTTTCTCCCTCAAGTGGAGGGTTTTCCCAGGGTATCTGCTGTGTCTTTGTGTTGTTTTGAATTAAATTTCTGTGCATTAAATCTGATCATAAAACTAACAAAATGAAGGTCTATTTTAGCTTGTACAAGTTGAATGTGCTGCACTCAATCTCTTTTGCTCACTTGAAGCTCTCCGGTCATGCACTCACTTGGTATGAAGTTCATGCTGCCTCTTTGCAAATGAGAAGAGCTCTGCCAACCTCCAAATAAAAGGAATTCAAACTTTAAAGACATATTGAAGAAGCAAATTCTACCCATATGCTACAATGGGGAAAGGTCTATCCAATGGCAATTCTGCCATCAAAAACAAGGCTAAAGCATGCAAGAATACACCAAAGAGTTACAGCAGATGAAAGTTCGGCTTGGCAAAGATGTAATGGATAAAGAAATGCAGATAAAATATGTGCGTGGACTGTTTGGACATCTAAGAAGTGTTGTTTTAATGGAAAAACTTCAAAACATGGATGAGGCTTGTGCACAAGCCCACCACATTAAAGAAAATACGAAAAAGAGCTCCTGTTTCAAACAAAAACAGCAGGGGAAGAAGTATAAGAAGCAAGCTGGAGACTCAAGCAAATAGAAAGGTTAGAAAAATGCCAACACCACCATGAAGACCAAGGACAAAGACAATTAAGAAAAGCACTTTTGTAAGCATTGTGACAAAGGAAGGCACGATGAGGAGTCTTGTTGGAGTCTTGTTGGAAAGCTACATCCAGAGTAAAACTTGTTCCATTTTATGTTGTCTGCCATTATTGTTCTTCTTCCCCAGCATCTCCTAATCCTGATGTACTTTTCTCCACTTGCTATGTATGGGTCATCTTCTTTCCATGGTGGTTGTATTTCTCGTTTCATTTTAATCGTGCCAGCATTTTCTCCCTAGCCAAAAACTTCTCCTTCTCTAACTTTGACTCCTCTATCCGGAGTTTTCTCTTTCTCTATCGCCCTTTCTCTAATGGCGAATCGTCTTGCCTCTTTTTTGCAGTGAACCATCTCCCCGTTCTCTGATGATGAACCTCAAACAAATCATTTTCTCCCTTCATATACTTCCCTGTGTGATGGAAGTTCAACCATCTCCCAAGTAGTTTAACCATCATCCTAAAACTATCGATTCATCTTCCTGTCAGTTCGCTGGAAATCCCTATTCTATATTAGAGCTTTTCATCTCAAAAAGCACCAAGAACTAGTCACCCTTTGTCAGTAGTTCCTACTTCTCTAGGAACCTATCTTTTTGTCGTGTTCCATTGTCTTTTGATCGGTGGTTTGACCCCATTCGAAACAAACACTCTTAGTGTTGTGTCAAGGTTCCACTCCCATTGAGAGCTTGACACCTTAATCGCTCTTCGGTTTTTGAGTCAAAGGTTTTGGGCTTAGTGGGAACCGAGCACCATCCACCTTCCCTAGTTCCTTGTTGGAGGTTTTGGCCCGATTGGGAACCCGCACCATCCACCTTCCTTAGTTCCTTGTCAAAAGTTCCAACCCAATTGAGAACCAACACCAAGCACTCCTCCCAAGGTTCCTATCTTCTCAGGGACTCTTGAAAATACTAAATCTTCAAACTTTTGATGCAATTGAGGACAAGAGAAATATCGGCCCTCAAGGTACGACTGAGAACTTGTCGGAGTAAGGCAAGGCACTGGGAACCATGCACCTCCGTTGGTTCTTGGTAGAGGTAAAACCTCCGATCAGCCCTAACTCCTCCATTTAGCCACCAATTTCCTTCAAATTTGACCTAGAGATACCCTTTTAACTCCTCTAGGAGGTGATGCCTTGAACTTTGCCCAAAATTAATCTAAAAATGCCTCCCAAAGTAGACACCAAAACTGAAAGCAAACTTGAAATGTTTTTGGTTGATGCAAGATCGCTTGTGGACCCAGATGCTCATGCATCAAACACACCGAGTAAGATGTTTGTGAGCATGGCTCACAAAATGGAGTTGAGTAGTAGAACTACCCTTTCAAGTTGTAAACAACTTGCAGCCTACTCCAATGCTATGATAGGTACCCTACAATACTTCTTCTTCCGTTTCTTCCAACATTTATAAGGAACAAATCCTTTCTTCCTCTACCAAATTTGTTCTTCTTTCTTTTCTTTATTTGTGGATCTTTGTCTACTATGCCCCGACCTCTCCATTTTCTCTTTTCTTTTGTGGGTTCCAACCCACTACAAACCGTCCACCTTCACCTAATGCTTCTTTCTTCCTCTTCTCTTGTGGGAATTAACCCACCATAATCCGACCACCTCCACCAAATATTTCTTTTTTTCCTCTTCCCTTGTGGGATTTGACCTACTAGAATTTGTCCTCCTCCTCCAAAAATCTTCTTCCCAATTCTCACTCACCACTACACCTACATACATATCAACATTACAAATTTAAGAAAATCAAAAGTTTCCATCAACTTCTTCACCTTTGTCTATTTCTTCTTCTTCACACTCTTCTTCACTTTCTTCTTTCTCATCATCTCCTCTATCTTCTTCTCTTATACTTAACTACATTATTTTCATTATGTCCTTCCAAGAACCAAACTCTGTTGTAACCTCATATTATTCACCACAGCAATACTACCTTCTTCACCCACAAATTCCTTCATCTCTTCTACAAGTAATTCAGCATCAATTTCATCTTTACTAAATTCCGAAAAATAAAACGTTGCCTCTATAGTCTCGATTGCTGCAACTCTATCCTTCACCTTTATTCCTTGAAAAATACATATCCCAGCTACCTTCTTTTCCTTTCTTTCTCCATCCTCTGACATGAGGATCTCTCCTTCATTGGTGTCATCTGCACAACACTTTGTTGCTCTTTCCCTTCTATCTACATTCAAAGCAATGTTTTCATAATCTTGGGATTCATTTTCTTCTAGCTGTATTTTCTTCCTTGCTTCCTCAGGTTCTTCCAACAATCTATTTATATTTTCCATCTCCTCTTTCAACAAGATATTGTCCTTGTCTTCTTCAATTTCCTCATCAAATATAGGACCCTCAAAGTCCATCCTCGTATCCTCATTATTTTCTTTATCTCCTTCATTTCCTGCAAACAAAACATCATTAGATAAAATTGGGTCTTCAAAATTACCCTTCTTATTTTCTTCCTCTTCACCTCTTCATATGTATCCTTTTCATTTTCAATTTTTACAACTCTATCCTTATCTACACTCTTCTCTCTTTCAATAAATGATTCAAAAATCAATCCACCTCGTTCTTTTGTTCTCTCATTTATTGAACATAATTCAATATCTTCTTCCCTTCCTACTACTACAATATGTGAAATAAAATCACCTTCTTAACACTTCTTTTCTTCACATTCTTCATCTTCTATTTCTTCTCTTCTTTCATCCACTACATTGTGGGCTGCTCCCACATGTTTCACTTTCCATTCACCTTCTATTAAAGAACTGCAGCACTTCTTTTCTTCATTTATCCTTTCACGGTCCTCTTTCAAGAGGATTTTTTTTTCGAAATCTCTTCACTTCATAAGAGATACCTATTTCTTCTCCTTCTTCAGGATAGCAATCTATCCTTTCTTCATGCCATTCAGTGTCATACCTTTTACCTGCCACCATGCAGCCTTCACATAACTTCTCCACATATTTCCTCTTAACAACTTTTGCTTCCTTGTACTGTTCAATCTCCAATGCATCCATTCTAACCTGGATTCTTTTCAATTCTTCAAAAATAAAGTTTTCATACCTTCTTTCTCATTGTTCTTCTAAAAATAGGATTCTCACAGGTCTCTTCATGGCCTTTCTTGTCTTCTTGAATTCATCTTTCTTTACCTCTACAATCTTCTACAAACTCTCTGAGACTCACACATCCCTTTGCAATTACAAGATTCCACTTGCAACAATCTCTATCTCTAGGGTATAACCCTCTTCAGTTATAGGGCTCTACCTACAACAAATTTCTCACAACATGAACAAAACTTCTTGAAAGCAACAATACCTTTTATGACTTCTTGTGTCTCCTTCTCTACCCTCTACAGTTACAAGCTTCTTATACCTGCAACAAATTTTCTAGAATTCAAGCCCTCTGCAATTACAAGCCTCTTCTTCCCTGCAACAAATTCCTCTAGAGCTCAAGCCCTCTACAGTTACAGGATTTCCTCTTCTACAACAAATCTTCTAGGGTTTTTGGTGACACCTTTTAGCTTCCAAAAGTCTACAATCTCTTCAATTTATTTTCAATTTCATTTTTCATTCAAACATATTTCTCATCTTTTTCAGCAAACTTCTCCCTTTCTTGCTTCTCTCTTCTTTTTGTAACTTCTACAACGTCACATGCCTCAACTTCACCATTCAACCTACTCTACTAATTTTTGTAACTTCTTTAACTTGCAACTTCTCTCTTTTCCTACAACATTCACTTCTTTGTTCTTCCAACGAATCTTTCTCTAGCTTAGTTATCGTGACCTCTATCTCAACTCAACAACATATCTCCATAATCTCCTAAACACTTTTCCCAACGAGCATTCTAGCAAACTGCCCAATCACACAGCCAATAACACACCATTGAAGAATAAATTCATAAAACAACACATTTCCGTAACATTCATTCTAATGTCCACAATCACAAGTTTGACACTACAATATGATATTACAGAATAAATTTTGTTTCATTTTATGTTGCCTACCATTATGATTCATCTTCCCCAGCATCTCCTAATCCTGGTGCTCTTTTCTCCACTTTTTGTGTATGGTATTTTCTTTTCATGGCAACTGTATTTCTCATTCCATTTTGATCATGCCAGCATTTTCTCCCTGGCCAAAAACTCCCCTTTCTCTAATTTTGAATCCTCTATCTAGAGCTTTCTCTCTTTCTCTGTCACCCTTTCTCTAATGGCAAACCATCTCACCTCTTTTCTGACAGCAAACCAAATCCCCCTTCTATGATGGCAAACTCCAAACAAATCATTTTCTCCCTTCATATACTTCCCTGTGTGATGGAAGTTCAACCATCTCCCATGCAATTTAACCATCGTCCTGAAACTGTTGATTCATCTTACTGTTGGTTCACTAGACATTCCCGTTCTGCATCGAAGCTTTCCATTTCAGAAAGCACCAGGAACTAGTCACCCTCCATCGACACTTCCTACTTCTCTAGGAACCTTTCTTTTTGTCATTTTCTTCCATTGTCTTTTGATTGGAGGTTTTGACCTCATTCAAAACCAAGACTCTTAGTGTTGTGTCAAGGTTCCACTAACCACTCCCATTAAGAACCCAACACCTTAATCGCCCTTTGGTTTTTGAGTCAAAAGTTTTGGGCTTAGTGGGAACCAATTACCATCCACCTTCCCTAGTTCCTTGTCAGAGGTTTCAGCTCAATTGGAAACCAACACCAAGCACTCCTCCCAAGGTTCCTATCTTCTTAGGGACTCCCAGAAATACTAAGTCTTCAAACTTTTGATATGATTTAGGAAGAGGGAAATATTGGCCCTCAAGGTATGGCTAAGACCTTGTCGAAGGAAGGCAAGGCATCAAGAACCATGCACCTCCATTGATTCTTGGTGGAGGTAAAACCTCCAATCAGCCATAACTCCTCCATTTCGCCACCAATTTCCTTCAAATTTGACCTAGAGATACCCTTTTAAATCCTCTACAAGGTGATGCCTTGAACTTTGCCCAGAATTAATCTAAAAATGCCTCCCAAAGTAAACACCAAAACTGAACCAAAACTAAAAGTAAATCTAAAATGTTTTTGGTTGATGCACAATCGCTTGTGGACTTGGATGCTCCTTCATTACCATATTCCTTGGGGTGGCTGAAACAAGGTTTGAAAATCTTAGTCAACACCTAATTTGTGATCAAATTTGGACTCACCATGAACTTCAAGGATGAGGTAATTGTTGATGTAATTTTGATGGATGTCTAAGCAATAGTATTTGGAAGTCCTTAACTCCTATGTAAGGGGTGCAATATTTTATAGGAAACAAAACAAGTATAGGCTCAAAAAATGTGGTTAAGAATTCATGATCAAGTCTTATAAGGGCAAATCCAAGGTTTCCATGAAATTCCATGGTTAGTTGTAATGTCCCCATTTTTACGCCATGTTGTTCCTTGAGCATTGGCCAGTTTCTGGGATTTTTTGTAAGTTTCTAGGTGAGCTGGGAGAACTCCAATGTTCTTGGAGAGTTCAGTTTCGGGGTTTCTTAGCATCCGGATTGTTTTGGTGTTCAGACAATATTCAAGATTGTGGTGATGCTCTTTGTAGTGTTTTTGGCCATCTAGGTTGTTCTCCACATTTCTTGGACAACATTGTTATTCTTAGTAAGTGCTCATTTTGGCACCTGAGATCATCCTTCAACATCAATTTCTTGTTGGCATGATCTGTTTCAGTTTTTGATGCCTTGGTGGTGCTTTCTGCAAAGTGGTTTGGATTATTTAAAATTATTACACTAAAGTTATAGTGTTAACAATATAATATTTACTTTAATGTTTTAATTTAATAAAGTTATGTTATGTCCCCTCAAGTGGACACCTAGGGGATAAGGGGGCTTAGACATAAAGTTATTTTTAAAAAGCAAAAAAAACATTTTTTTCAAAAAAGCAAAAAAGTGTTTTTTCAAAAAAAGCAACAAAAAGATAAAAATTGTTTTTTCGAAAAAGGAACAGAAAAGCTATAAAAGGAGTTTTGGGGCTCTCATTTGGATTATTCGAGTTTGCACACATAATAGGATGTTGCTGAAGTGAACAAAGAAGTTCTTCCAAGGTTGATTGAGGACGAAAACCCTCATCAATGATCCTCCCTAGCTGGTAGATTGATTTCACGCAAGAATCACTTTGGTATTCATGGAGTTTTGGGTTTCAGGGTTTCAAAAAAAAGATATTCAAGTTTTCTGAGTGCATGAGATTTTGGGTTTGATTGATTGTTGTTTTGAGTTTGTGATGAATCTTTATGGGTTGTTGATAATTTTTATGAAGATTTGAAGCTTTCTATTGAATGGCCGTACACATGGGGGTTTTGATTTGTGCCCTAGCTGGGCCATACCATTCAAGTTCGCTTGGAAAATGTGTTGAAGGGTCTGAAAATCAATTGAGGCTGCAATAACAGATTTCCATATTGCTGAGCGATCCCTTTCAGGCATTGCAGATTATTTGAATTTTTATGAGTAGCCATACCATTTGCAGGGACTCCTGGATGCTCGCTGTGAGTGCTCTAGGCTAGAATGCCTAAGGTTCGAGGGCGTTTTCAGCTTATATGTGGCGCCTAGCTGTTATCATCATTTGCAGTCATTATCAAGTTGAACAAGCAAGTTTGTGAAGAGTTTTGAAATTTTTGTGCAGGCTGCCTCTGTTCCAGCAACCCTGTCAGCACTGGGTATGACAGAAAACTAGTAGCAGACCTGTATGCTTCTTATTTCCTGGTTCTTTGAAGGTGTTTGAAGTACTGGAAGTGATTGTTGATATTTGCTAACATTGGGCGACATTCTATGTGGATTGGAAGAAGTGTTTAATGACCTTTTTAGCTGCCACGACCTACAATTTCAGTGCAGCAGACCTGGGTAAATTTGAGAATGATTTGCAGGAATTAAATCTCATCTCCACCACCATACAAGGTTCATTAATCGAGCTGGGCATATGTTTGACAGTTGAAGACATTGGTGGAGGTAATTATTCTAGTTAGGAGGTGATTTTCAGAGGATGTACTGCTGTTTCAGGGACTGTACAGTCCATATTCAGATCTGCCAGTGTTTAAACAGCCATCATTCTCTTGATCTTGGCCTTATTTTCAATATGAAATCAGTTTGGAGGTTGCTGGGTATGTTTATTGCTGACCTGGACCTTTTTGAGGAGTCTCTGTGCATCATTATAGAAGGATTCAAGCGATTTCATGACTGTCCTAACTTTGCAAGTGAACAGCAAGCCTGATACAGCCATCACAGTGAGTTCTCAGACCTGCAGTAGTCATTATTGATGCTATTGCTAAGGTACCTTTCATTTGGTGTGTCAAGTGTGCTAATTTTTTCATGTATTGCCAACTTATGAGTGAACTCCTAGCATGAAATGTGTTTCAGCGGTTGAATTAATAATAAATTAATTGTTTCAAACTTGTAACAGCAGTGCATAATCATTTATCATTCCATGTTATTATTCTCTTGACACAAATTTCAAAAAAAAGATAGGGGTGGTTATTACATTAGTGCAGCTCAAGCAAGGAGGTTGATCAATGCAAGTTGCACATTTGTATAGTTAAAGTCGTGTGGCAAGCAAGACAAGCAAGTGGCTAAGGTAAAGTCAATGAATGAGTTACATAGCAGCAAAGAAAAGAAGTTGATAGACTACCTCATAAGACAATTCAGTGAGCTCTTTGAGAAACCAAAAGAGTTGCTCCCACATAGGCCAATTGAGTGTGAAATCCATTGGCTACTCAATTGTCTACTTCCACACATAGGCCTTCACCGTGAAAGCATCATGGAGGCCCACAAGGTAAAGCATCAGCTGAAAGAGTTGTTGAACTGTGGTGTGATCAGACTTAGCACCTCTCCTTGTGGTTCTCCCATAATAGGGGTACTGAAAAATGATGGAACATGGTGCATGCGCATAGATTATAGAGTCCTAACCAAGATAACCACCAAGAATAGGTAACCACTACCCCGGATTGATGGTCTTTCCAATTACTTGCAACATGCTAGATACTTCAGCAAGTTGGCTTTAAAGTTTGGAAATCATCAAGCACACATAAAAGAAGATGATATATGGAAAACTATGTTTAAGACTAGAAAAGATCTTTTTGAGTGGTTAGTACTTGTGCAATGCCCCTGCAACCTTCATGAGAGTCATGAATGAGGCCTTACATCCACTTATAGATGAGTGTGTTATTGTTTACTTGGATGGAAAACTAGTTTTCAACAGGATATATGAGGAGCACCTAGCACACCTAAAGAAAGTGTTAAATATCTCCAGGAAGAACAAGCTGCTCCTAATTGGTAAGAAGTGCGATTATGCACAACAGTCATTGGTATGTCTTGGACATTTATTAGGAGATGGAGCGGTACAGATAGACCTAACAAAGGTGGAGGTTATAGTGAAGTCGCCTAAGCCAACAAATGTCACCAAAATAAGGAGTGTCACTGGGGCAGCTCAATACTTGAAGAAGTTAATTTGATCTTTCTCATTCAAACCAGCACCATTACATGCTATAATGGGTCATGGCAAATTCTACAAATGGGGCAATGTATAGCAACAAACAATTGAGGAGTTGAAGCACAAAATTATCCATATATCCATGTTAGTGTTGCTTAATTTACTACAAGCATTTGAGGTGGAGATAGATGAGAGTCATTATGCTATGGAGGTCGTTCTTATGCAAGGAGGTAAGCCAATATGTTTTTGAATTGTTACATAATTCAGTCTATGGGTATTGCACTTATGACAAGGAACTCTATACATTCATGCAAGCAGTGAATAAGTGGAAACACCACTTGTTGGGGAAAGAGACTATTCTTCACATGGATCACCAATCTCTCCAAACTTCAACAAGCATGCTATTACAAGTGGATGGAGCTTCTGCAGCAGTTTCAATTGGTAATAAAGTACAAAAGAGGTGCCATGAACAAGCTGGTGGACATGTTATCAAGACTGCCTACAATAGCAGCAGTGTGCACAATTTCTTTCCATGAACCCTTCACCAAAGATGAGTATGTGTAGGATTACAAACACAATAAGGACTTTAGAGAGATGTTCGTGCAAGAAAAACAAGATGAAGTTGAAAATTTTGCCTCTACAATTGATTTTCAGTTGAAAGATGGTTTGCTCTTCAAACTAGGGAAATTGTCTTCCTTAAGAAGAAGGTTGTTCTTGAGAGAGGCTCACACCTCCAAGGTAGCGGGACATTTTGGAGTCAATAAGACCATTTCCAATCTTCAGCGCTATGTGTGTTGACCATATGTGCAAGCAGATGTCTCAAAATTTGTTAGGAGTTGCAAATTATGTAGTGTGAGCAAACCAAGGAATCAGAAGCTGGGGTTGTATCAACCATTATCCATGCTTTCTTATCAATGGATGAAAATTTCTATGGACTTTTTTGGAGGGCTGCCTATGTCAAAGAAGGGGCATGATTACCTTTTTGCAGTGATTGTTTTGGCATGATGTTTGTCCTCACTTTATGCAAGAAGACACTCTCAAGTAAAAGGATGCAGCTGGGCTCTTTTCTATACACGTTTGGGTTCATTTTGGTTTGCCTAAAAGCATTGTATCAGATAGACATTCAAAGTTTCTAGGGAAGTCTTGGTGTACATTGCGGAAAAAGATAGATATCCAGTTGAATAGGTTCGCTGCCTTCCATCCACAAATAGATGGACAAACCAAGGTTGTTAATGTGACTTTGGTGCAGCTGCTCAAAGTTTTTAATCAAAATCATCCAAGGACATGGGATGAGAACCTTGCTTACATTCAGCACTCTTATAACAGAGTTATACACAATTCAACAAATTTATCACCATTTTAGACATGTTTTGGTTACTTGCCACCTACCCCTATAGATGTTGCAGGGAAGTCACATGGAGAAGAAGAAGATGGAAACTCAGATGTTCAAAGGGCTGGAAATTCATTGAATGCATCACGCAAATACTTTTGCAACTACAAGAGAACTGAAGGAGTTTCAAGACAAGTATAAGAAGAGGCATGATCAGCGCCATGTTGAGTACAAGTTCAAGGTAGGTGTAATCCCCCTTTTCTTGAAATTAAGCCAAGTTGAAACCCAAAACACCCATCCTACGTTTTTCATGGGTTTTGGAATTTTGCACTAAGGAAATGGGATTAAAATTATAATAAAGAGTACCTCGAGTAAAGTTTAAATATGAAGAAAAAAAAAGGTCTCTTATAATCAAAGTTTATTTTTAATAATTCCTCCCAAACATCGATCAAGGGTCATTAAGGAAATTTGAAGAGAGGCCATGCAAGGAAAAAGAGGCATATCAATCAACCATCTATTTTCTGATTTCTACTCCTTGTTAGAGCATTGGACTTTGGTTCAATTAACCAAAGAACAAAAACCCCTTGATTTCCATCACTGAATTGGTGGACGGAAACTCTTGATTCAGACTTGGGCAATCTCATCCAGAGATTGCAGATGAGCTTCAAAGTGATTAGAAAATTGGAACTACAGTGAATCTTGTTGAATATACATTGAAGATTATCTTGATAATTCATGACTGTTTCCATAGTGCTATATTTGTGTATGTTCTGGCATCCTTTCATAGTGTCATAATTAAATTGTCTGGAGCAGCTCTTACAGTGCCATTGTTGGCATAACAAGCAGCTAGTAAAAGCACCCATATCTGAAGATAATAGGAAGTTAATATTTATTGTAGCTGATTGTTTCTGGGCACAAATTTGTATTCATAATAGTTTAGTGGGCTATCGTGGTTATTCGGCAGCTCTTTGCATAACGAATTAAATCAAAATTGGTGACTGATTGCATCTGGGAGTGTTATGCTGAGCATACATAATTAATACCTGCAATCTATATGTATATTGATGTCTGCCATAACAGCACTACACAGTTGGACTGCATTATTATGACTAAGAGCAGATTGGTGTCTGTGATTTGTATGTCTGTATATCTGTTCAAGCAGACATGTTCTGAGTCAGACTTTCTGTGGGAATAAAGAGACTTAATTTAAGCTGCCTCTGTGGGCTGGAAAAATAAGATTATTTTATTAATTTCATTGTCTATAACTACTGTATTTGGACTTTCATTGTATGGCAATTAATAGTATCCAATCTGGTTTCAGAGCTAAACCCTAACTGTTGCAGGGATTGAAAATTGATCAGATTATCATTGAATAATCCAGTGGGGATATTACAGTAGGTGACAAGGTATGGTTGTACTTGAGTTAAAAAAGACCCCAAGGACAGGAAAGGAGGTTGAAACCTCTGGGGTATAGTCCATTTCTTATTCTGAAGCAGATATGTAAGAATTCTTTTTGTCTTGATTTGCCACCATACATGAAGATTTACTTGGTGGTGAATGTTGAAAACTTGTGTTTGTTTGAACCGTCTATGTGGAATGAGGAATACTTGTCAGTGCCTTCAGTTGAGGATCTTTTTCTAGATATCTTGGATGAAATAGAATGGTATGTGGTTCTCCAAAAGAAGGAAAGCCAAACTCATGAGATTTAGCTGATTGGATTGAGGGGCCAACTACCAAGTAAAGCAAAATGGTACCTAAACGAAGATGTAGGTTAGAAATTCCTACATCTGATGAACCCCTAGCTTTTGGGGACCAAAAGCCTCCTAACAAATGCAATCCATGAAAATGGGTCAAGTTCATGATCAAGTAATCATTTGCAAATGACATCAACCAGGGAGAAATGAATTAAAAATTGCCTTCACATAGCTAAGTTACCAGTTCACTGCCCCAAGGCCCCAGTTCCCGTTCCAGTCCGACCCAGGTTCGGGGTCTGAATCCGGTCCCTTGTGGGTTCGGACTCGATGAAGCAAGTAAGGTAAACTTTGATTCCCTACAGGACAGAAAGTAGGAGAGATCAGGGCATCGCGAGGAAGAACTTCCATGAAGCTTAAAGCAGGCTTTCCATAGTTTGCAACATGTCAGATTGTGGTGGCCAAGAGAAAAATAAGGTCAGAGTATGAATGTGTGGGAGATGTTGCCCACTTGGCTACTGCCACAGGAGGAGAATTAATAACTTTAGGCTCATCTGAAGATGGAGAATTCTTTTACTGAGATAGGAAGGATGTATTCTTTCCTACAAGCTAAGGCAAGAACTGAGAGGAGTGAAACGAAGAATGACTTTAAAAAAGGACTTGTTGGCTGATCCTCTTAGATACTTTATGAAGTTAATAGAAGATCTGCAAAGAGGGCAGATCAATTAAAAAGTAGGGCTGTCTCCAATGTTAACCATCAGACAAAGCAGTCAAAGATAGTGATGGGTGAGTTTATATATGTCCAAACAGGAGGGACCTTAGTTACAATACCATTGCCAAGTGGCTCTATACTCCAGAAATTCGCTTGGCAGTCAGAGGAAACAAGCAACGTCAATTCTTTAGGGACCTATAGTGAATTTCACACTTGAAATTGGCATTTATAATAAATATTCACTATGAAACTACATGCTTAGTTTGAGTTGCCATTTGTGAACTTTTTGCTGGGGTTTTCACCAAGCACCAAGCCATTTCTTACTCGTTAGCTTACTGAGTTGTCAAGATCCCTCACGGTACAACCATAGAAATTCCAGATTTAAGTTCGAACAACCAAAATGGCCTTACAGAAGTGAAAATGGAGAGACTTGTGAAGGACATCATTCAAAGGCTGACAAGAAATTTAATCCATCGGAATGAGACTTGGTACCCTTTCCTTCTATCTTCCATGTTTGTTCTGCAAAACAGAGCAATGGCTGATAGTAGACTGTAAATAGTTCGGGCATTTATGATTTTCGGTGGTTAAAATTTTATAATTATAGGTTTATCAAAATGAAAAAAATGAATGCAAAAAACAGTTGAAGAACAGAGAATACATTATATAAATAGAACCAAAATTTCGCAATTGTATATGTTTTATGTACCTTTAGTGTAGAACAATAGACAGAGGCAAATATTAGTTGTTTGGATGACTATGTATGCATATTTTTAAATGGACGTTATGGGGAAACAGTTATGTGTTAGTCTGATACAATGTACTGAGGCAATATTAGTTGTTTGTTTATGACACATGTTTAATGGAGGTTATGAGGAAACAGTTACGTGTTAGTCTAGTCAAGGCACTGACCCAATATTAGTTGTTTGTTTGCACCACATGTTTAAAGGTGGATATGAAGAAACAGTTATGTGGCAAACATAGCCCTTATTTATCAAGGATCAGAGAGGTTACATGTGTGGTTAGTTAGTTAGGGCTTATATCACTACTACTTGGTTTGTGTTGGATTCTTCAGAAAACATCTTCTGTTCCTCTATTGTGTTTCTTTTTTTCTGATATATTTTAGTTCAATCTATATTGACATTTTGGTCATTTATAGGATAATTTTGATTCTGTAATTCTGGTAACCGATATAAAGGCTTCTTTCTTTTACTTAGATCTAAAAGCAAAAGAGTGATTTTTTAGTATCATGCAAGAAGACTACAGCCTGGTTCTCTGATTACATTTTTTATGATGAAAAGTACTGAATTACAGAGTTAACAAGAGAGACTGTTTTAATGTCCACCAATGACCAAAGAATGCATCGTACATCTTCAGAAACTCTCAACTTACCTCCTTAGCACTTGATGTTGAAGTTTCTTCGTCCTCAACCATAACAGATATCTCTGTAGTACCTGATGTCAAAGCTTCATCCTCACCACTAAGAGAGGCATGATTGTTACGCATAACTGAACCATTCTCAACATATGATGAGCTCTCTTATGCTGATGCTGCTACTGTTGTTGTTGTATTTCTACTCCTCGGGCTGCCGAGATGGCTACAGAGGATTGCCGTGGGTATTCAACCTCTTTTGTCACTATATCTGCACTTAAGACTTTTTTCATTCCAGGAACTTCCCCAGTTGATGAACAATCTTTGGCTGTATAAGACATCGACGTCAATCCAGGGACCAAAACCGGAACTCCTCCGTCAATCTCCCCTCTTTCGACGATGCTAGTTCTAGTCTCTGCAAACTCTTCTTCGGTTGCTCTAACAGCATGGTCTCCAATTTCTGTCTCTCCAAGTGTTTCTCTAGTATTAGAATTAGGATTAAAGTTAGGGTTAGAAATAGAATTAAGATTACTATTGGGGTTATCATTACAATTAGGGTTAGTGTTAGGGTTGGAGTTAGAATCAAGATTAGCATTATGGTTAGGGTTGGATTTAATGTTAGTATTAGGATTACTGCTAGTATAAGGATGAGGATTAGTGTTAGGGTTACAGTTAGGTTATAGCTAGGGTTCATTTAAGGCTAAGGTTATAGCTAGGTTTATGATAGATTAGGGTTCATTTAGAGTTAATATTATGATTAAAATCTAACCCTAACTTGATTAAAAATTTATCTTAATCCTAACCATGTAATTCAATCTAAAAGAAAAAAATGTATGTTAGATTGATAAAATAAAATGAAAATTATATTTGGAATTTTAGGGGAGGGGATGGCGTCTCTGGGCTCTGCATGCCGAGCTAGGGCATCTGCACCCTAGCTCGTTCATGTTTTCTTCTTGGTTGTGCGTTGCGAGGGGAGGGCGTTTGTTTGCGTGCAGGGGGTTTGATTTCTGCAGTGTTTGGTGGGTGGTGTTGGAAGGCATTCGGTGGTGTTGGAAGGCATTCGGTGGTGTTGGAAGATTTTGTGTGCCCTCATCTGAAGAGGTGTGGGGTTGCGTGGTGCCTTTTTCCCTTGGGTGTTCTTTCTGTTCCTGGGGCTCCTGTGGGCTTGCATGTCAGATTAGGGCATTTTTCCTATATGTTGCATAGGGAATCTTCTGGGGTTTGCCCCAAAATGGACTTTCGTTCGGCGGTTGGTTCGAAGCCCTCTCTACAGGGCTCGAAGATTTTTTATAATAATATTTTTTCGGTGGAACCTAAAAAAGTCAAGACGGGCTCAACAGGAGGGCCTAGTATTCTGAAGATTAATGGGTGCCTTGAAAGGTGTAAAGAGAGGTCGAATGTAGTCATTCCGATGGAGATGCTGGCAGAAGATATTGATTATTATTCAAGGCATTCTCTTTATTGCAAATTCTTGGGTTTGAAAATTTCATTACAATTCTTGGATGTGTGGGCTCAAAGGACATGGATGCCAGAGGGGGAGATGGAGATCCGCCTTTTGGTGAATAACTATTTCATGGTTACATTTGATTGCATGGCTGATCAGAATAGGGTTTTTGAAGGGGGGCCATACTTTTACAACTAGGTGGGCTTGTTTATTAAGCCATGGCATGTTGGCTTTAACCTGGTGGAGGAGCTTCCGAATCGAGTTCCAGTTTGGGTTCGCCTTCCAAGGCTCCCTGTGGAATGCTAGCGCGAGGATGTGTTGTACTTATTAGCCTCGAGGTTGGGGAAACCTGTGGGTTCGTCACAGCAAACGCAATTCAAGAAGGTAATGGCTTTTGTCTGGTTTTGTGTGGAAATTGACTTAAGTAAGCCATTGCCAAATTCTTTAGAAGTGAGTGCAGGAGAATATCCGTGGGTGCAACAGCTAGATTATGAAACGCTACCTTTCCGTTGTCATTTTTGTCATGAGTATGGTCACCTCCAACGCAGATGTCCAAAGGCCAAGCCTTTGGAGGCTCAATCTCCTCAGCCTTCAAATAATCCACCCAGAGTGGATAAGGGCAAGGATCCCATTCAGGGTTTTGGTGGTAGGGAAGATGGTTTTACTCCCGTTAGAGGCCGAAATAGAAATAAAGGACATAAAAGGACTATGAAGGATAGGCAGGAGGAGGACACCTTCAATAGGTTTGAGGTGCTGGAAGATCTTAGTCAGCAGGAGGTGAACCCAGGATTTTTTTATCTAGATCATGGGACTTTGGATATTGATCAGCATGGCCCTTCGGTCGAGGCAATGAATGCTCCCCAACAGGAGGGGGGTATGGGAGTTCCAAGCTCAGAGGAGGTCAGGAATGATCCTGGACAGGAAAAGCTTGATTCAGAGGTGAGCATGGCTCCGCATGTTGATGGGACTTTGGACTTGGTGACAGATCAGCAGATGGGAGTTCAGGATGAGTTGGGCAGTGGTGCTGAGGTAGTGAAAGATAGCGTGGATAAGGCTCACCTCTTGCAGAAAGTGGGTTCGGAGGTGGGTAAGAAGAATAATAAGTCGTCCTCTTAGTTGGGTATTTTGCAAAAAGATCTCAAGAAGGGGGGGTTGGAGAAAATTTCTAAGCTAGGAAGGAAGAAGGATGTGGAAAAGATTAAGATGATAGGGGAGACTTTGGTGGAGTCGGGGTCAGTCAAGACTCTGGATTCACATTTTTCAAGCCCCTTGAAATGATAGTTCTCTCTTGGAATGTATGGGGCTTGAACAGTGGCCCTAGAAAAAAAGTTGTTCAGGATTTTATTAGGCGGCATTCGCTTGATGTTCTTTTTTTGCAGGAGACTAAGCTCTCTGTGGAGAGTATGATGGGTTTAATGCCTAAGCTATGGAGGAATGGTGAATGCCAATGCACTGGTGCTCAGGGGTCTTCTGGAGGGGTGGCTTGTTTATGGAACCCGCAGAAGATTTGCCCCCAATGGTGGGTTTCTTTTAAGTCTTCCCTTTCCATGGTGGCTTCATGTTTTATGTTAGGGGAAATTGCTCTCTTCTCCAATGTGTATGCACCTGTGGAGTTGCAGGGTAAGCAACTCTTGTGGTCCAACATTTGTTTAGTCCGTAGTTTGTTTCCTTACCATCCTTGGATTATTGGAGGTGATTTTAATGCTATCACAGAGCTTGCAGAGAAGCGGGGTGGTACTGCAAGGCCAGAAGCTTCTGCGTTGTTGCTCCAAGACAATATCTCTGCTCTGAATCTTGTGGATATCAAGCCAGGAAATGGTATATTTGCTTGGAATAATAGGAGAACGAGAGATGCTTCTATTTTAGAAAGACTTGATAGATTTTTGGTGGCTAGTTTCTGGTTGGGGGACAGGTGGATGACTAGTTCTAAAGTATTGGATGGTCAAGGTTCTAACCATTGGCCAATTAAGCTGATGGCTGACATGCATCAACGATGTGCTAGATAGACCTTTAGGTTCCAACTCATGTGGCTCAGGGATGAATCACTTCATGATTTGCTTCCTGGCTAGTGGGATCTTGGGAAGCTAGCTTATGGCACTGCTATGTACTCTTTCTCAAAAAGGCTTCAGTATGTTAAATACAAGTTGAAAAGATGGAATAGGCAACATTTTGGTAATTTGTTTCACTAAAAATAGAAAGCTCAAGATAATCTGAACCTAATT
>VDFB02307227.1:0-22041 GCA_007258455.2 Sequoia sempervirens | reverse complement strand
GAATTGGAGTTATGGTGGGGATTAGGGTTATGGTAAAGGTTAGTGTTAGGGTTAAGATTAGGGTTTGGGTTAAGCTTAGAGATAGAATTAGGGTTAGGGTTAGGGTTATGGGGTTGAGGGTGAAGCAAGTCTCTAATTTCTCCAACTGGGCCTGAGAAAAATCTTGTCACTACAATCAAACTTAGGTGCATAAAGTTTTTTAGCTTACTTTTTATCTCCCTATTCTTCACTTTCTATATTCCTTGCTCATTTTTTGTAGATGGAACTTCTTACCATATTGAAACATTTTTCAAAAGATAAGGCTTCTCTCATATATTTTCATTGATTCAAATATTTTTCTATTAATCTATATTGTTTCTCCTTAATAGATTATTCCTAAGGGATGAGGGGAATGGTTTCAAATTCTTCTTCATATTCCTATAAAACATGGGGTTTTAGGAATTCAAAAGGGTGTCACATGTTGCTCTACTATTTTTTTTGTTGATTTTTCCCTCCTTTTGGGATTTTTTATGATTAAATATTCAACCAACTTCCTAGAATTAGCCCATTTGACTCCTTTAGCCTTGATTTAGAATTTGAAAATTCTTTTAGAATTCCTCTTTTTCTCCTTACCCTTTTTTCAATAAAATTTTATGATACCTAAAATATTTATTTCTCATTGGACTTACAAAAATAAAATAGGGAAATGACTATAATATTTAAGTACATGTTATGAGTGCCCTAGTTATGGGGCCACTAGTGTTATATAATAAAGAATGTAATTTTAAAGTGGCATTGATAAAAAGGTTTGTATATGTAGGTTTATTTT
Source organism: Sequoia sempervirens (assembly GCA_007258455.2). Lineage (NCBI taxonomy): Eukaryota > Viridiplantae > Streptophyta > Pinopsida > Cupressales > Cupressaceae > Sequoia > Sequoia sempervirens. The sequence continues at coordinate 21,233 of VDFB02307227.1, read as the reverse complement.
GGAGCTTGTAAAAAGGAAAGAAATTAAAAGATAGCTATTTAATTAAATCCTAAGATTGAGAGTGGTATTCTTGTTTATCCATTAATTTTACTTGAATAGATTGGACACCATATTTTCCTATCACTAGAGATTAGAGGAGGGAACCCCATTTATTTCCATATATAGTTAATGGATGAAAATTCATAAATCAATCATGAGAAATTCCATATAGGGATAGTAATTAAGATACATAGAATTATTATCCAAGTGACTCCTACAATACCTATTTTTTATAAGTTTTAAGTGTCTCTCTTGGAACCTATGGTTTGTAATTCATGTACAAATTAGAGTTAGGGTTGGGGTTAGGGTTAGGGATAAGTTTAGGGTTAGGCTTAAGATTGGAGTTAGGGTTAGGGTTATAGATAATTAGGGTTAGGGTTAGGGTTAGGGTTAGGGATAAGGTGAGGGTTAGGCTTAATATTGGGGTTAGGGTTAGGGTTAGAGTTAGAATTAGGGTTAGGTTTGGGTTAAAATTAGAGTTATTTTTTGGGCATAGGTTTAGGGTTATGGTTAGGAAAAGGGTAAAAATTAGAGTTACGATTGGGGTTAAGGTTAAAACATGAGTTAGGGTTGAGGATATGGTTCAGGTTAGTGTAAGAGTAAGAACTAGAGTTAGTTTTGGGGTTAGGGTTATGGTTAAGGTTAGAGCTAGGGTTAAAATTATGGTTAGGGTTAAGGTTAGAGATAAAATTGTATTAGGGTTTCTAATTTTAGCTCACCTAAGGGGAGAGAGGTTTCTAAGAGGTTTCTAGTTTTACGTTTTAAGGTTTAGATTTCTAAGTTATGTCCAATTTAGGTTTAGATAAAATATAGTTTTCAATTTATAATTTAACGTTATTTATTTTTTAAATACAATTTAAAACTATTAAAAATTGAAATAAAATGCATTAAACAAAAAAAAACTTAAATACTAATTTAAAAACAAAAAAATAAGATACAAAGCAAAAAAGGGCAGAAATCAACTAACCTGTAGGTCTCAGAGGTCAAGTGTGTTGACGGGAGGAGCGAGCAACAGCCTCTAAACGCGTACGTGCTCTTGCTTGACCTCTCTCGGTTCGCCAAAAATAGTGGATAAAATGAAAAGCCAGCAGTTTATTTAAAAATAACATTTTTCATTAACCGCCAGACGCCATAGGAACGCTGTGAGCGCTTTTTAAAATGCGATGCGTTAGTAACGCGACGCGCGTGAAACGCTGTGATGCTTATACGCGACGTGGTTTCATAAACACGCATACTTTAGGCTCGCTGCGACTGCTCCGAGCGCCGGGTGACGCCGCTCGAATTCTGAGTTGTTCGCAATCTGCTCCGCATCATGCACGCCGCTTATTGGCGTAGATTATTTTGTTGCCCTAAATTTTCCTCTCGTGGTACTCAACTTCGCTTTTACCCTTTATTATGATATTTAAAATATAACATAATATTTATATTATATTATATTTTATTACTTGGGTTATTATTTTAATATTTTAATATATGTTTATATATTATTTATATATATAAATATATATTTAAATATCATTATTAAAATGATAGTTTATAAGAGTAAAAGCGAAAATGATTGGGACTAGATTATTCAATTTATTTTAAAGATTGTTTGGTTTAATAAAATGTTGTTATATTTGGAAAATCGAGTTATTTAAAAACATTAGCTATGATCGAGAACTTCAAATAAAACTATAGGTAAGCATTTTATTTCAAACAAGGTTATGCATTTTGATTGTCTACTTGCATTAAGTCTTTCCTTGGATTGGATTTAGGAAATCCGAATATTAGTTAATTTATGTGCCTAAGATGCTTTCTAATGATGTTTTGTTTATTCTCGATGCTAGACAATTAAGTCCTTTGTTTTTTTTAAGTCTTCCTTTGGGGTTTTCTTATCAAAAGTATGGGTTGTCAGTATGTTAGTCAACCGTGTGTTTTTTCTTTGGGTAGTACTCATGCATGTAGTGGTGTGTTACCCGGTTATCGTGAACGGGTTAGGTGATATGTTATGGTTCCCCGAGTACTACGATCGGGTTGTGTGACCTTATGTGTTAAGGTTGGATTTGGTTTTTAGTTTTGTGCATCTTTTCTACCCTTAGATTGGGGGTTTTGTATCCCAGTGTTGTCAGTAGGAGAGTGGCCCTTTGTGGGGGTCCGATTCCCAAAGTGGTGTCAGGGTAACTCACCTAGGGTTTAATCAAGTGATAATTTAAAAGAATTAATGGGGAACTTCACACTAATAAAGTTAAAGAATGCCTCTCTCATGGAACATGCATTGTTAAGACTCGATATGAGATGAGACGCATAGTTTTGCATGAGGGTCCGACGCCGGTAGAGGCAAGCCAGGGTAACCCATGATGGGGGTCCGGTAGCCTAGGAAGGTTGAGCTAGGGTAACTCATGGAAATTTATGTATGACACTCTTCCTATGTCAATAGTTAGTTAGTTATTGTGTGTTGTACAATGGTGTACTTGACCTATGTAACCTGGAAGCAATGTCTTGTCTTGTGAGTTTCTCGTACTGTGATAAGTGTTGTTATTTGGTATTTGAGTCAGTTCAATTATGTTAGCCTTTGTCTAGAGGTAGTTGGTCTTGACCAGAAATCCTGTTACTATCTCCTAGCACAGGGGGTGAGCCTTTGGGTTTCACTTGGTTGGGTGGAACGTGCACCTTACACCGTTGGCTTGTTCGTGATCTTGTGGACGAGACTCTCATGTTGGGGAGCTCGCGGGTTCCTATTACTCTTCTAGTTCTTTCATTCCATCTATTCTTGTATTTCATTACCCCTCATTTGTATCGAGGTGGAATTTGTAATATATCATCATGCTTACTTGATTTACCTCATTCGGGGAATGAGTGTTGTAATTATATTGTAAATAATTATTATTGAAAATCATGTTGTATCTTTTAGTTTTTGATGTATTTAGCATGTATGGAAAGTATGCACCCTCATTTCCTTAAGTAATTAAATGTTATGTTTCTTTTCATGTATGTTGTTTTGAGGGTTTATAGTAATCTCAACCTCGTAGCCTTAGGGGATGTTTGCAAAGTATAGTGAACTTGTATGTTATTGTTCTTAAACAAAACAAAAAAATTGTTGCATATGGTTAGTGAATTGCAACTTCCCCTAGGGTTGCATGGCAGGGCATTACACATGGTATCAGAGCCTAGGTTTAAACACTGGGTACTCTGGGGTTATGGTGGACCCATTATGCTTGTAGTGTTTAGGTTTTAAGTTGTGTGTCTTGCCTAATACCTTGAAGTGTCTATGTAGGAGTATGCCTCCTAAACGCAGAAGAGGTGGAGGGCGTAGACGTGGTCGTTTAGGCGATCGCATTGGGGAACAACAGGACTTACCCCCGCATGTTCCTCGTGAGCCTGATCGTGAGGAGCAACAGGCTTCTCAGAACGTTTAGGGAGAGGGTAATCAGAATCCAGATCCACCAGGGATCAAGGACGCTTAGTTGTGTCAGTTGTTAGAGGAGACCCTTGCCCGCCTTGGGCCAAGGCAGAGAGTAGAGCAAGTTGTGGTTAGAGAGAGGGCAGTGTCAGATCAGTCAAATGCAGAGGTAGCAGCCCATATGAGGGACTTGCTTAGGGCACGTCCACCCATATTTGATGGATCAGGCAGTGGTTTGGAGGCAAAGACATGGCTCATTGACTTGACTAGGTGTTTTGCTATGCACCCATACGGTAGCAACACTCAAGCTAGGTGCGCTATCATGCACTTAAGAGGATTTGCCTCCACGTGGTGGAGATTAGAGGAGCAGAAGCTCCATCTGGACATTGGTACAGTTTCTTGGGAGTTGTTCCAAGAGAGGTTTCGAGCTAGATTTCTTTCGGAGCATTGGAGGCAACGTCAAGGAGACGAGTTCCATGCCTTGCGGTAGATGGATATGTCAGTAGAGCATTATGAGCATCATTTTTATGAGCTCAAGCAGTATGCCGGTATAGGTGATGATGAGGGTATGCTTGTCCAGCATTTTGTTAGGGGATTGAATGCCCAGATCAGTGGTGGAATTCAGATATTCGAGCTGAAGACCATGGAGGTAGTTGTGGATAAGGCTCGAATTATGGAGGAAAATTTAGCTTTGGCTTTCGGTGGTCAGTCGGGAGTTCAGTTTGGCAGTGCACCTTCCTTTGGTGTTGGATCTCAGGGTGGTCAGTCTCAGGTTGCAAGCATTCCCAAGGGGAATTAGGAAGCTGCAAAGAGTGGGCAACATCAACCTTTGCAGTCAGGGAAACAAAATTCTCAGTCCCAGCACGGTGGTAGTTGGAAGCAGAGGAAGAGGGATTGGAGTTGGATTCGAGCTCATCGTGATCGCTACGATCAGCCTGCTCAGAGTTCCTAGTCAGCGTATAGTGGAGGTGGCTTTTCGTGACCTAGTGCATCTCCTGATGTTAGGGAGTTCAGTAGAGGGACATGATGTTTCACTTGTGGTCAGCAGGGCCACATTGCTCGTTAGTGTCCTCAGCGGGGTGCTTCTGGTTTTAGTTAGAGACTGTTGGCTTTTGAGCCAATGGTAGGTGATGCAGGAAGATCGCATAGGGTACTTACTGTGGTGGATACCCATCAGGCCGGGCATCAGGGTGTAGTTCATCCTTCAGCGTCAGGAGTTCATCCTCAGGGATCTATATTTTGAGTGTGTTTGAGGGAGCTTTATCCCTTCTTGTTTGCAGGCTTCTAGGAGTAAGCCTGACCCTAGGGGGGGAGGATGTAACACCCCTCCATTTTTCTCTTTTGATCGAACAATATTTCTCTATGTATATTTATTTTGTTATCACTTTGTTTGTGGAACTTGGTTACTTTTGACCGCTAATTGTAAGCGATATAAACATTATGTTTTATGTGATGGTATTTTATTCTGACATTATTATTATTTCATGTCATGGATTAGATTAGCATGTATGTGAATTAACAATGCTTTACGTTTTCGATTATATCATTGATGTTAGATGTTTCAGTTAGTTATACTGTATTGGTGAAGGGGACAGGATCACATCACTCGCATGCGAGCGCCCTGTGATTCTGCGACTTCCTCTTCACGGTGTGTTTTAATATATTATATGCATGTTTCAACACTCGTATTGTGTGCAGGATGCAGGTATAGGACATCGAATCCACCTGGTTTCACAGGTCTGAGCGTGTCCATTGACCAACGGTATCAATTGGGAGATAGTAACTAGGTTTTCTATGTCAAACCATCACCCTAGCCATAGTGTGTCGTCGGTTTTAGTCGGGTTCAGTGTTTTATGTTGTTAGTTTCCCCATTGGATTTATATTTAAAATTGCAAGTTAAAAGGGATTAAATGGCTTTTGAAATTTATAAATGATTATTGTTTTGTCTTATTGAAATGTTGGGAAATTAGTGATTTAATTAATTAATTTAATTTAATTAATAAAATAATCTAATTTTGAATTAGGTTATTTTATTGACTAATTAAATTAATAAGGATAAATTAAATCAAATTGGTTGGGTTGGCATCTTTGGATTTTGGATTAAATCAAAAAAATTAGAATTAAGCTTTATATTTTACCTTTAGAAATAAAAGTTGAAAAGAATTTTATTTGTGAATTGTTAAAATCATTTGGTTAAAGAAAATTTAAATTGTCATTTGGGTTGTAATGAATTTTATTTAAAAGAATATTTTTGCAAAATGCATTTGGAAAATGAAATTGTTTTATTAAATTTCAAAAATCAGAATATCTAAATTAGCAATAAATTTTGGTGGGTGGATTCAAAGTTAGGGGTTTGACAAATTTGGAGAGGATTGCATAAGGTAATTGTGGTTTTATTTTGAATTTTAAATGGAAAAATTTGGAGAGCAAACTTGCATGGAAATTCTTGGAAGATATTGAAAAGAAAAGATTGAAGATTGGTGAAGCTTGGAAAAAGAAAAGGGAAAACTTCCATTGAAGGATTTTAAAGCTTGGAGAAAAACACAAGGTTCTTTCCTTATTTGTGCAAATTTTATTTTGAAAATTTTGTTTTGAAATTGTTTAAACTGTCTATGGAAATCAAAATTTGATTTAGAGGAAAAAACCATCAAGAATCTCCATTCAAAACCTGAAACAAAACAAAAATAATCTTGTCAATAAAATTTAGAAAATAAAACAAATCTATGTTTTATCAATTTTTCTATAGTTTGATCTTCTTCAATTTGTTTATAAATCAAGAGATTTGAATATATAATATATATATATATATATATATGAGTATATATGACTATATATATACACATACATATATAAATTATATATATATGTGTGTTTTTTATTTATTTCGAATTTTAACACTGGTTAAAAAAAAATTAAAAAAAAGGAAGCAAGCTCTGTATTTGTTTAAAACGCCCAGAATGCGTTTCCTTTTAATCGAAATTGTTTTTTATTATTATTTTTTTTTTATTTGATGGTATATTGGGGCTTCGGCCCCCATGGGCGTTCCCATCACTGGGGAGCACTGCCTGTGAAGGCAGCGCGAGTGCTGCCCTCACAGGCCGCGGCCCCCAGTGTGGCGGCCGCGCCCCTGTGTATACAGGGCCACGCCCAGCACTTAGGGTTCGGCCGAGTTTTATTAGGCGTTTGACTTTTTTATTAGTTTATATATTATACATATAATATAATATATATATATATATTTATATATTATATTATATTTAAAATATTTAATATATAATATAATATTCATATTATATTATATTTTAAATATGTGGGTTATTATTTAGTATTTTAATATATGTTTAAATATTATTTAAATATCATTATTAAAATGATAGTTTATAAGAGTAAATGAGAAAATGATTGGGAATAAAATATTTAACTTATTTTAAAGATTGTTTTGTTTAATAAAATGTTGTTATATTTGGAAAATTGAGTTATTTAAAAACATTAGCTATGATCGAGAACTTCAAATAAAACAATAGGTAAGCATTTTATTTCAAACAAGGTTATGCATTTTGATTGACTTCTTACATTATGTCTTTCCTTGGATTGGTTTAGGAAATCCGAATATTAGTTAATTTATGTGCCTAAGATGCTTTCTAATGATGTTTTGTTTATTCTTGATGCTAGACAATTAAGTCCTTTGTTTTTTTTTAAGTCTTACTTTGGGGTTGTCTTATCAAAAGTATGGGTTGTCAGTATGTTAGTCAACCATGTGTTTTTGCTTTGGGTAGTACTCGCGGATGTAGTGGTGTGTTAGCCAGTTATCGTGAACGGGTTAGGTGATATGTTATGGTTCCTCGAGTACTATGATCAGGTTGTGTGACCTTATGTGTTAAGGTTGGATTTAGTTTTTAGAGGTAGTTGGTCTTGACCAGAGAAATCCCTTGTTACTATCTCCTAACCGCGGGGGTGAGCCTTTGGGTTTCACTTGGTTGGAGTGGAGCGTGCACCTTACTGCCAGATTGGCTTGATGCAAGTGATCTTGCGGGCCGAGACTCTCTCATGTTAGGGAGCACAAGTGGGTTCCTATTACTCTTCTAGTTCTTTGGGGTAGGCTATTCTTGTATTTCATTTACCCCTCATTTGTATGAGGTGGAATTTGTAATATATCATCATCCTTATTTGATTTACCTCATTCGGGGAATGAGTGTTGTAATTATATTGTAAATAATTATTATTGGAAATCATGTTGTATCTTTTAGTTTTTGATGTATTGAGCATGTATGGAAAGTATGCACCCTCATTTTCCTTAAGTAATTAAATGTTATGTTTCTTTTCATGGCAATGTTGTTTTCTTGGGTTTATAGTAATCTCAACCTCGTAGCCTTAGGGGATGTTTGCAAAAGTATAGTGAACTTGTATGTTATTGTTCTTAAACAAAAGAAAAAAATTGTTACATATGGTTAGTGAATTCTGACTTCCCTAAGGTTCGTGTGAGGGCATTACACATAACAAGAACATCATCCTTATTGGTTGTTCTATGACCCCTTTAGTTGATAAGAAATTTGGGTTATATTTAATTTTTAAAAATGAGTTTAAAGTTTTTGTTAGATTTTATTTTTACTTATTTGTCAAGGAGAAAATGTATATACTTTTCTATTTTACTTTTTACTTCTTTTTGGTCTTGTTCTATATATATATATATATATATATATACTTTTTATATATAGACTTAAACTTGAAAATTTATTAGCCATCACCTTAGTTCATTTCTAAATTGATAGGACCAACTCTTTCTGTAGCCATTCTTATATCCTAAAGTCGATCATGGACACAAATTTTCCCTTTGAATAGAACTATTTGTGTAGCCTTGTCTTCCTAATAGAAATCTCATTTATTTCTTTGTCAAGCCAAATGTTGTGGATAGTTTAACCATTATCATCACACCAAATACTTCAAATTGAGCACCAATGATCTTGTATTTGAGTACAAGCCCTAGGTCATTATGACATCATTAGATAATTAGATCTAATTTGTACATTACATCATATATACTCAAAACTTATGTTGGAACTTGTGTGTGTCTCATTTAAGTATTTTGCATCTTTGTATGACATGTCTTCTCATTTTATTTATCAATGAGAGGGCTTAATTGGTATTAATGGAGGAAACAATTTCCCCTTTATTTATAGGTCCCTAAAGGCGGTTTTCAACACCACTGAGTTTTAGACACATGCAAAAGCATAGGCTCATAGGTATCGAGGGGCATAAGAAAAAAGGACATAACTACACCACTAGGACTAAACCATGGCAAGACTATCAAATTGTGTGCACAACTCCATCTAAGAGAAAAGTATACCTTCTAAGAAAATCTATAATAGTTCAAGTAGATTCTCACATTCATCATATTCTATATTTAAAAATGATGCAGGAGCATCCAATGGTGTAAGGACAATCTTGCATCACCCAAAAAAAAAAAAGTTCTTTTTGTTTGTAGGTTTATTTAGTTGTTTTGGATACCATGTGACACATAAGGGGTGTAAGAAAATCAAAAGTCTAAAAAGGAAAAATATGACCACTTATTATTTTTAAGTAAGTCGGCCTACACAAGCACGTATAGACTTGAAAATTTGTTCCAAGGAGCATAATTGAAAAAATGAACTAAATGGTGAAAGAATAATCTCAATATCATGTACCATTTGGGAGATATTAAAGTGTCCCAGGAAGTTTCTCCTATAAAATTTCAGACTCAAATTTTAAGCCCTTAGAAGTGTCGTAAAAGCTTGAGAAGTGGCTGAAATGATCTTTAAATCATTTCAATATTGTAGATCTCTTTGGGATCTTTACAATGATATATTATAATAGTAAATTGGATGCCTAAGTCAAAATTCATGGCTCCACAAAGTGGGTTAGCCCACAATACTATATCCCATTTTTTAATCAAACTAGGACATTGAAATTAACATTTTTCACCAAGCTTTCACTTTATGAAACCTATCACAACTAAACCATTAATAATTTGGAAATGATATAAACTAGTGATTTTTGAAGATTTTTTGGTAGATTCTAAATATATATTTAAAAAAAAAGAAATGGATTGTGAATTTTTTATATTATTTTTTATGACTTGTTTTTCTATAGTAAACAACATTTTTAAAAAGTGATGTTTATGTCGTAGTGCATAAATTTTATTATAGATTCTTAACATCCATATCTAGTAACTTTTAATAGCTTATTTTTTATAGTAAACAATATTTTTAAAAAGTAACGTTTATGTCATAGCGCATAAATTTAATTATAGATTTTTAACATCAATATCTAGAGCATGGATATTTTTTCATAATTTTTTGTTGCATATTTAATTTTCGAAGTCAATGTAATTATAATATGGACATAGATGTATGTCGTAACATATAATTTGTTTCGTATATATCAAAAAATTATTTTATTTTTTTGTTGAAACAAGGAAATAAATACCTAGGGTACAAATATTTTTTAGAAATTATTTTATCTATTTTTCTATGTTTTTGTGTGTGTGAAACAATACCTTGATGTTTGATGAAAAACCTACATACTTGCATAATATAATTTCTAAATGACTTTATTTGATCCCTCAACAAGTAAAGAAAAAGTGGTTTTTGTCAACATTTTGATAGGTGCGAAGGAGACTCCATTGAGAGTATGATTTAAGACTAGAGGGGTTATATCCAAGGGGGTTTGATGTAAGAGGGTCTGATGTAAAGGGGTCTTATCTAACCCTCTTCAATTAAAACCCTTTAAATGGAATACCTCAAGGCTTAAATCATTAAATTTTCTAAAAAATATGTGATTTCAAGAAAAATCGGGATGTCCCATTAGTGGGACACAGTATTGTGGTAACACCCAAGTTGTGCTACCAAAATGTGAATTTCAAATGAAATATCTTCTTGGATAGGAAAACGAACAGCTGAACCTTTAGGTGCCAAAACAAAAAGGGGAGTTACGCTTTCCAAAACATTCGGAGGCAATTGTGCCAAATAAGGGGGTGAACTGAGGTTATGGAAGATGACTCATTTAATGCAGATTGTGGCTCCAAGTTGTAGAGTTTTCTTAGAGAGTGGATTTTTTTGTAGTGATTCAATCCCATGTGGTTGTAGCATTGTAATTTTTAAATCTGGAGTTTTATTTCTAGAAGAGATCAAAAGTGGGTTGTTTTCCTTCCTGCGTTTTATGTGTTAATATTTGTTGTGTTTTTTGTGGGTGTTAGGTGGAGTAGGCCTTGATCAATCATCAATTACCCAAGAGCAACAAAATTTAGCTAATATGCTCTAATGGTCTCACTTATAGTTTCAAGTCTTTATTTAGGTATGACTACTATTTACTATTTTATATTACTTTTAAGTGGGCCTAAATAATTATATGTTTGCTTTAAATCCCTACATTTTTGTGCACCTAACTTTCAAATCTCATCTAGTGCTATGCCCTTGGATGAACTTCTTTCCATTTTTCATTTTTAAATTAGTTTTTCTAATTTTACCTTTATTTTTCTTATATTTGATTTTTTTTAATTATCATTTAATTATTTTTGATCAATCATAGATTCTAGGGTTATATTCCAAAACATCTTCCACAGTCTCATCTTCATATTAGGCATAGTCTTAGACTCAATCTATTACCATGGATTACTTTAATATAAGGGTCATGTGAAAGGATTAATAATTATATCTTACATATCCAAAAAATTATTTCAATTATGAATAATCAATCATTAGATGATGAATTATAAGGATTATTCATTGATAGCTTACTTTCAACAATTAAACATAGGGTCATATTCAATGATCATGCTGCATTTATTTATTTATTTATGTGTAATAGTTATAAACTATGATATCAAATTATTGAATGTGAATCTTCTATGCTATGGTTTCCCCATTTCTTCATCATATTCATCTTATATTTTTAAATATCAATTATAAAACGAATAGTAATAGTTACTTTTATAAGCCATATTCTAAGACGAACATAATTTATGTTAATAATGAACAAGTGTCTTCAAAGATTGTTATTATTTTACCACCTATTTTACATTTTTTTAATAGGGAAATATTATTACAATACCACCTATTTTACCATCATATAAATCAAGTGCCTAAAGATTTTGACTTAATTTTTTTTAATACTAATAAGTTAATGGCCATGATATAAAAATAAGTTTTGGTTTAAAGTGTAGAATATAAGATTTTATTGATAACAAATTAATTCATGTAGAGGAAATAAATGATGGGGCAACAAAACTATTTCTCTTCCCAACCAAAATATTTAAATATAAATCAATCCTTTTTCACTCTATGATTAATATAATCACTTATAAACTCTTATAGAAGAAGAAAAATGAATGAAGACATATTTGATACACCATCATCTTATTATAAATTTTTGAGGTTATTGATGAGGAATCTAATGCATCTTCCTTTTATTCAATATATTTTCTTAGGATGAAATAATAGATACCATCGTATGTTATATCATTTCTTGACCAAAGTAGGATATTAAAATCTTTTTAACTAAATCTTCACTTTTTGAGACTTATAGTAGCTAAATCGTTAAGAATAGATAATGCAAACTAGTGATTTGTGGTGATTTATGTGTAGATTATATATATATATATATATTTGAAATAAATTATGATTTTTTTTACATAACTTTTAATAACTCGCTTTTAATAGTAAAGAACATTTTTAAAAAGTAACATTTATGTCATAACACATTTTTTCTGGAAAGACAAAAATTTCAATTTTTAAAATATAGATTTGTAACATCAAATCTAGTGCATGGATAATTTTTAATAATTTTTTGTTGCATATTTTTTAATTAATTTTTGAAGTTAGGGTGATTATAATTTGGACATAGGTGTATGTCGTAACACATAACTTGTTTCGTATATATCAATTTTTTTTTGTTGAAATAAGGACACATCAATACCCAGTGCACAAATATTTTTGGAAATTTTTCAATATTTTACTATTTTTCTACGTGTAGAACAAAGAACTTGATGTTCATTGAAAAACCTATGTTCAATAAAAATAGAAAATAAATAATAAAATGAAAATATTATAAAACTATACTTGTTGGAAAGCTTATTTCAAGGACTACATAACATACATGATCTCTCAAACATAAAATGTATCTATATATATGCAAAACATGAACATGTATAAACTAGTTGGTCTCTAGGTCATCATATTGGCTCCTAGTTGAGCGATGGTCATCTAAGCACAAATCCTAATCTGATAAATGCATTGAGCCCTACATACACACACATGAATGAGTGAACTAGACATGTGCATGTAAATTATATGTACACATACATATATGTACATAATCTATGAAAATTAACGCACTTGTCCACTGACATAATCAAGTGAAGAACATGCATTTATACACTTTTCCCTCAAACTAGGAGTAACATGTACTACCTCCATCTACACACACATGCATGTAAGAGAGAAAACTAATTTCAAATTATATAATTTAGAAAAATGTGTTATCCAAGAAGTTACAAGTACATAAATTTAACTTGCAAAACTTTAAAATTATATAATACCTATGCTACACAAGAATCCTAGAAGTTAGGTGCATCTCCTACGATGATGGAATCCACCAACTCATTTATAGTCCTACCCCTGACTAGCCCTACGAATAATGTGTGTAGTGGACTATGTAAGTGAGATGAAATCGAATCTAAAGAGAGCATCTTCATAAAACCTAGACCTCTCATAGCTTACTCGAGTGTATCAACATATTTCTAAGCACATGTAGTGGCATAATCATGAGTAGGTGGATGCGCTTATACAGTAGAAACAAAATGACCAGTATGTGGCTCATGCACCCCTTTAGATGTTATAGTTGTAGGATCAATATTAGAATGCTAGGACTAAGCTACATAACTCTCTAAATATCTATAATCGTGACCCACAAGTAGAATAACATTTGTTAAGAGGGATCCCCAATTCTGATGAAATCACATAGTAAGCTTTCATCAAGTTCTTAGACAATCCATGACCTATATCCCTCAAAATATGACCTTTGCATGCAATGTGGTCTATATCATCTAGAGATGGGACTCTATCACAACATAGGCATCTGACTCAACATGTGACCTATGTGGATGTATCATCAAGTATAAATCCACATGATATGCATATATTTGATGAGTCTGGACTGCAATATAAATAATATTATCATTTGCTTCCCATTGGGAAGCAATGACAACTTGATCACCAATAAGGCTCAGGGATGGAGCGACAACAAGTATCCTCTACCCAACTAAGGCCCTAAAATATAGAGGTTGTCAATCTGCAAGCATTCCTATCATAGATCCTACCATGCCCTTGCCCAAATGAGGTGGTAAATCCAAATAGTTAACATTAAGGCCTAAATGAACCTCAACATATAACTTTTGTGCGAAATATAATGGAATTTGGTCATTATTTGGATAAAAATTGTGTAACAAGAAATTGTGGATAAATCAATGGGGTCATCCTATGGCATATGCACCTAGTCACCTGATATGACCTCACCTAATATCTAGTGCAATACTAGGGAACAAATTATATTTTGACAGTTTCCTTTGGCACTCTCAACTAGACTATACTTAAAGGAACATCACCAAAAACTTGTTTCCACATATAGGAAAGAATGACTGCTAAATTCTCATCAAAATATGCATGGAAAACCCCTAATGGATGTTTAATCCTAACTAAACTCTCTCAAATCATATCAAAATTGGTTTTGTACACCACAGTGGTTAATGGGTCATCTAAAATTAATTTTAATCTATGAATCTCTATATCAACATGTGTCCAAAACCTATCCATATCGGTGTTACACAAAAAATAATTTATAATTTAAATTTACATGTATATCTCTATAGAGACATGTATATTCATAACACATGTGTGTATAATATATGAAAAAACTAGCTATATTTCATCTTGAAGGCCCATCAAGATAAATTTAAAATTTATATTTCATTTAAAACCACATGCATGTATATACTAGTTCAATCTAGTAAATTAAAATTCCTAGCATTAGTTAACATCATGATTTTGAATTTGTATTTATTGGAATTAATGAATTCACTATAATCCTTTAGATAGATATCAGATAGGCACATTTTTAACCATCATGGTGTTTAAGTTTCCAATGTATAGAGTGAAGCAATTTATTATTTATGTATCATTTAATCTTGATCTATTATTGAACTCATATAGTTTATCTTTTTAATGAACTTAAATAAATAATTTCTAACTTAAAATTAAGAAAGAGGTTAACAAAATGAAAATGATCATTGGAGGGGACTATTTCAAGAACATAACTCCTATACAAGTAATGTAAACCCAATAGCATGACAAACAAGGTAATATATGTACTTAATATTTCTAATGTGGACATGCTATTGACACATCTCTTGATGATATTGTCAAGGTAGGATCTAGGTTATTTGATCTAACATGTGGAACTAACAAGTTAAGCTCAAGTGTGTATCTAACTTTATTAAAAATACAAGTAGGGTCCACTAAGTCACCACTAAACCCTAAACCCTACATTTAATCTTGATATATTATTGAACTCATATAATTTATAGTTTTTTATTGAACTTAACTAAATATCTAACTTAAAATTAAGAAAGAGGTTAACCAAATGAAAATTATCATTAGAGGGGATTATTTCAATAACATATCTCCTATACCTAATGTACAAACCCAATCACATGACAAAAAAACTAATATGTACACCTAATAGTTCTAATGTGGACGTGCTATTGACATGTATCTCAATGATATTTTCAAGCTAGGATCTAGGTTCTTTCATCTAACATGTGGAACTAACTTGAGGTAAGTTCAAGTGTGTACAACTATATTAAAAATGCAATTAGGGTCCACTAAGTCACCACTAAATCCTAAACCCTACATTTAATCTTGATCTATTAGTGAACTCATATTTACTTTATATTGTTTAATGAACTTCATTAAATATCTAACTTAAATCTAAGAAAGAGGTTAACCAAATCAAAATACAAGTAGGGTTAACTAAGTCACCACTAAACCCTAAACCCTAAAACCTAAAACCTAAAATCTAAACCCTATTTACCCTAAACCCTACATTTAATCTTGGTCTATTAATGAAATCATATAATTTATATTTTAACATGAACTTTACTAAATATCTAACTTAAAATTAAGAAAGAGGTAACCAAATGAAGATGATCATTGGAGGGTATTATTTCAAGAACATAGCTCTTATACCTAATGTAAATTTACCCAATAACTCACAACAAACGAGGTAATATACATACATCTTTATAGCTATAACATGCGGATGTGTTATTGGTATGTATCTCAATAATATTTTCAATGTAGAATCTAGGTTCTTTCATCTAAAATGTGGAACTAACAAAGTAAGTTCAATTGTGTAAACTATATATTAAAAATAAAAGCATGGTCCACTAAGTCACCACTAAACCCTAAACCCTAAACCCTACAAACAGTTTAGGAGAATGTGCTATTAACATGTATCTCAATGATATTTTAAAGATGAGAGGAATGAGATGGTATACCACTAATGGAACTTTATATATCCAAGAAAAAATACATAAATTTAGGAGGGGGATATATTGTGGATGTTATTAAGCTTCAATAAAAGAGGTGGAGTGGGTCTAGGTGAGGAAGATACCACCACATTGACATAAACTAAATGTAAATTAAGTGTTGAGGAAAGAGGTTGGTGAAAATTTTCAAGTTGGAAATAAGGGCCGGACAATAACAGCTTATAATCTATTAAATGATGAAATTAAGGTCCCTTATATACCTAGATTATCTTATTATAGATAAATATTGAATGGATTTTAAGTGTCATAGGAACATAAACCTAAATTTTCATGTCAATTTTGTTAGTTAACTAGTGATCGAGTTTTATAGTAATCCCTATGTAGATTTGTAAAATAGAATCAAATACAAATGTGTAAGAGCTTGGACAACTATCTTATTCCACTTTCTTTTTAAGAGACACAAGTAAATTTATTGTTTCCTAGTATCTTGATGTACTAATTCTTTAATATAGTCTCATTTTAATAAAAATGCAGTATGTTCATGTAACTTAAGACATGTGTAGACTTGTAAATTCCCTATAACACTTGAAAATAAGAACTTACTAGACATATGTGCACACAAATAAGTGAGACACCTTTATAAACTATAAATAAACAGATTCACTCCTTAAATAAACTTATGATATGATCTTATTCTTTATTTTATACATACACTAGTATTGTAATGGGAGGCTATGTTTTTGTAAATTAGAGCCCTGATTCTAACGAGATGACAAAGTTGAGTTTTAAAGTTAAAAATGAAATACATATTTGCAATTCAAAAAATCTACAACATAATATAGGAATTAATATTGTACAAGGACTATGTTTTACATTCACACATATAAGTTAGAATATACATCTATCAATCAAAACATCATAAATAAATATAACATCAAACATTGCATATACGTTAGTAATCTATGTGCAAGAAAAATAGTTTCTTCTATGGTAAGTAGAGTTTAGGGTTGAAGGGTTGAATAGAAGGGAGGTTGATAATATAAGATCAAGAGACAAAATGTATTGGTACAAGAAAGACTAAATTTATTAGGTCTTCTAATTTGGGATTTATCTACAATATGTAAGGATGACAAAACTAACCATGTAGGTTCCTATGTTCAATTGAACTTGCATTCCATGACAATATACATAATTTAATTCTAGAGAAATGAATATATATAGTTCTGGAAAAATAAAGAGTAGAAACATTCTAAATCCATTTTCTTTTAATGAAATGCAAATTTAAATTGAAGTAGAAATTTATCATCACCCTAATGACCAATATATATGGATCTATGAAAATTACTTATCCCATTATACATTTCAAATTTTGGCATAATGAATTATGGAAGGACAATTGGGTGAATATGATGGGTAAAGAAATAGGGGTGTGGAAGAGGTCTAGGGTTTTATCCTCTAGTGCATATAAGATAATATGAGAGTGGCATATTTTCATGTTGTGTTGATCCTATACATCTTGTTCATTAGTTGGCCCATTTAGGATAAGGTCAATAGTGGAGGTTGGGACATTAAGGGTGGAAGATGTTGACTTCATCAAAATAGGATTTGTGAGTGTGGAAATAGTTAGAAATGGTTTATAAGAAATGAATTAAAGGTGGAAGATGTTGACTTCATCTAATAGTTTATCAAAAATGACTTAAGTATTAAATTTAGTATTTATTTATAAAGAATGTTTAATTTAAGTGCATAAGGTTTTATAACATTATATATTATAGAATAATATATACATGTTATAATGGTATGAGACCTAATAAAATTGTTCTAATACAAGGGCCAAGAAAATTGGTGGAAATGGATGATATAGAATACTAGTAGAAAGAGGATTATGATGGAAGTTCGTGGTGACATCCTAAGAATGAGGAGTATCTAATTTCTATTGAGCTATGCTTAAATTATGGAGGATGTATGAAGCATGGAGGCGCTAGATGAGTGTGGGTAGTGAGAAAAATGCAATAGAGGAAATGAAACTAGAACCATATATGAATGACAAAAATGTAGGAAAGGAAGTGAACTCCATAGAAGGAATAAAAAATAAAGAGGAGATGGAATTTTATCATAGGGATAGAAAACAATTGTTGGATGGAGGTGGTGTGAATAGTTGACATGGATAGGGATGGATCAATGTAAGAGTTCTAGGGCCATAATGTAAAATGAGATGAAAATATATAAGAGAATCAAGGATGTGAGATAAATGAGTGTATCATATATGTAGGATGTCAAAAGTAAAGAAGGTGGAGCTTGGATATAGGATATAATATAGGATATGGATATGTGGCTATGGAGGTTGTGGCATGTGGAACTAGGATTAAATGAAATAAGAGGATCTATATCTAGATACATAGACTTGTAGGAGTTATGACTTAAGAACTAGATGGTGTAGTTCATAAGGAGTGAATGGGTTTGTGGTAGGGGAAAAAGATGTATAACTAGACAATATGAGGAAGGAAAAAAATTAGATGTCTCTAATGGGTTGGAGGAATAAGGGAGAAGAAGGGAGGGTCTATTCACATGCACAATGTGCTTAATACATTGTAGAATCTCCAAACTTGAAGAATGAGAAAAAATATTTCTTAAATCTCCAAACTTGAAGAATGAGAAAAAATATTTCTTAAGGCATCAAGAAGCTTAAGAAGTGTCAATTCTATTGAGAGTAAGGTCAATTGAAGATCTTCAATAGGTCTAAAGAGAAATAATTTTGTGAAAATATTTTATATTCTTTTTGCATGACATGTTTCAATTTTAGGGTTTGATAATCATATGTAGCATTTTTATTTTATTTCGTTTGTAGATTTCACGATTTCAATTTTAAAATTTGAAGAATTCACAAAATAAATAATCACAATTTGTCCATGAATTTCACAAAATAAGGGGAAATTACTAAGGAAATGAGGGAAAATTGCATAGGAAAATAGGTAAAAATGCAAAGGAAATTAGGAGAGAAATTGTAGAATGTTAGTTTTAAAACACCTTCGCTCAAACAAAACCAACGCTCTCCGAGCTTTCACTGGTTTCAAAACCTTGCTTTGGTGATGGATGACATTGCAAATAAATTTAGATGTCAAAAAGTGTTGACAAGCAAAAATGTTGGTTAACCGTAAAAAAAAGAAAAACCTTCCAGTGAAGGTTACTTTCGCTCAAAGGTATTATTTTGTTGTTTTTTAAATAGCAAAGGTGTTCAAACAAAGACAATCTTCGCTCAAAGGTTAACCGTCAATCGAAGATCTCTATGTAAAGACCTTCGAGCGAAGGACCTTCATTCAAAGGTAGTTCAATTTTTTTTTCTCTCTCCCTTTTGAAAATTTCATGTCCCAAGTTTGGTACCCATTATTGTGGGATTACCCTTTGGTTATGTTGGCTCCTTTGCAACCCTATGTCACTTTGTCACTTTATATTATGTTGACTCATTCATAACCATATCAAACTGTTTTAGTTATATAACCATATATCATTATTTCTTCGTTAATCGCTCCTTCATAGGCCTTCATCACTTTGTTTTAGTTGTAATGACTCCTTTATAGGCTTACATCCCTTTATTTTAGCTGTGATGGCTCCTTTGTAATTCCACATTTTAATGATTCCTTCACTAACAATTTTTTTAATTTTTAACATTATCTGTTGAAATTATTTAGTAGTTTATACCTATTTTAGATTTTTGTCATCCTTTGTACTTCCACATTTTAATGATTCCTTCACTAACAATTTTTTTAATTTTTAGCATTATCTATTGAAATTATTTAGTAGTTTATACCTATTTTAGATTTTTGTCAAATGCTTGTATATAATTGTGTGCATACAAGTTTAAGATAAAGTTATCATTCAAGGAATGACTGTGAATCACCCTCCATATCCTTCTCATTTACTAGTTGCTTGTTTATTTTGACATACATGCTTTATATAGGAAAATGCAAGGGTAAAAAGTGCAAATTAACTCTTTTCTCATTTGTTGTAGACTTATTTTGACCTTTTTATAGGTGAAATTTGACAATCTTTATTAGAAGATTGATTGACCCCAATTTACACATCTCTAGGTCGAACCCATGTAATTTTGAACAACAAATATAACATCGACCCCTAAATTCTCAAAATCAAATTTAACGATCTTCCCAAGTTGACTTAATCCTAACCAAATCATTATTTACTAACTTAAACATATAAAATCAAATTTACATTATTTACTAACTTAAGCATATAACACCAAAATTACATGCTATGGTGTTATATAAAAGACAAAGACCTAAATCATTTAATGATTTTACATTATTTTACTAAAAATTACATTATTTACTAACTTAAGCATATAACACCAAAATTACATGCTATGGTGTTATATAAAAGACAAAGACCTAAATCATTTAATGATTTTACATTATTTTACTAACTGTATTATATAAAAGACAAAGACCTAAATCATTTAATGATTTTACATTATTTTACTAACTTAAGCATATACAACCAAAATTACATGCTCGAGTATTATATAAATGACAAAGATCTAAATCATTTAATAATTTATAATCATCAAAGAATCATATTGCAAGAACATTTAGCACATCATAACATCCACACTCATAAAAATAAAGTGGACACTGTATTATTCTTTGCATAATTCTAAATTGTTATATTAATCCAAAAAATTAACTTAAAAAAATGGAAAACTAGTCACCTTTCTTTGCTAGGATAAGAAACTCTATTAGTTTTGTTTAGCACCATTGTGTCAAGGTGAACAAATATATGAAGAAATCAAATAACAAATTTAAAGTTGCAACTTCCAAGTTCAAAATCGCCCATGCAAAGATTGAAATCACAAGCATGCAATTGACCTAAACAAAATAACATTTAATTTGATGGTCTATAGAACATGACATTGAACGAGTCCACATTTTTCCTTGAACTATATACCCTAATCCAATTTGATTTGATTGTCTATCATTTAACATGACTACTCGAAGCCTTGTGATGATACATTTTTCATTCAGCTAAATACCCTAATCACCTTTGTCACATTTAATAACGTGTTTGTATAGTGTTTTGAAAATCAATTTTTAATTCAGGATAATCTTGTATTATTACATTCATTAACAAAGAATTATATTTTTTATTCACATTTTCTCTTAAAGAAAAAAATGCATCCATATTTAAGTCATTACATTTGTCATTGAAAGAAAGAAGAGATAT
>VDFB02307226.1:0-25749 GCA_007258455.2 Sequoia sempervirens | reverse complement strand
GATGTATTTGTGCGATGTTGTCATGCAAGGGGCAACACATGGAATTCATAACATCAAGAAAAAAGAGATGAAGAAATCAAGATCACAAGGGCATCTAATTATTTGGGATCAAAACTAATCATAGATATAGATAGATAAATATAAAAAAATACGTATGAACTGTCATCACCCCCTAAATAGATTGGAATAGGAAGAAGAGCACATGAAGACAAATAAAAATTGGGTCAACATGGAAGAGGCCTAAATGCCCCAACGCTTTGCATTAGTTCCAATGTGAAAAAGCAAAGTTTACAAAAAATAGAAGATTGATGAGATAAATGGAAGAAGTGTATGATGGATTTTCTCTCTTGTATCCAAGTACTTACAAGGGTATCAAGGGTCCTCTAACCGAGAGTAAAAACATAAATAAACAAGCACGGGGAAACACAAACAAACACACAAATCTAATCTAAAGATAAAGAAGAGGTACCACTCTATTTTGAAACCTCTAGCAAGTTGTCTTGCTCCCAATCTAGATCATCATAGGGCCAGGGAAGATGAGCCTATAGGGGGGATAGCAAGGGTGGTGCCTATCAACTCACCTACAATAAGAGCCAAAGAGGAGATCGCCTCAAATTCCTCATCAACAAGGTCCTACAAAGTGAGAGTCATAGACTTAGCAAAAATAGAAGAAAAAGTGGGAATATCCTCCATCGATTCGAACATACACTTCTTCAAAGCCAAGTGTTGTGACTAAATGAGAGGAGGGTTAACTTGAGAGTCATTGTCGACCTCCAAAAGAGAGGCAATGAAAAACTCAGGGGAATTAGGCAACGTACTCATCACAAGAATGGTAGAACCCAAAATAAAATAGGATGAAGGGGGTGAGGAAGACCTTTTGTGACCATCAATTAGAATGAGGTCATTCTCTAACTTATACTTAAGTGGAGGATGGGACATCCTCGTAGCAGAAGCGGAAGAAGAAGGAGAAGGAGCCACATTAGACACAACCTTTGTGTGAGGCATGTCAATGGGCTCAAGGAAAGGAGGAAGATATAGTAAAGAGGTAATTAGAGGAGGCTCCATAGAAGGAGTGATGACACTTGCACCCTATTTGGGTGAGGCTCATCAAGATCCATAAAGGAAGTCAAAAGCAAGACAGAGGCGATGGGAATGGAAGAAAAAATGGAAGCAGAAGCAGAGATAGGAATAGGAGAAGAAACAAAAGCAGAAAGAAGAATATGAGGCTCCCCCTTGATCTTCTATGAGGCTTCACATTTATAGGCCAAGGCTCGTCGGTAATGCTTATGCTCAACATAAGGAAGTTGCAACGACTATGTGCACTAGGAGGAGTAGCATAAGAAGACTCTAAGGGATCTTGTTCCATCAAGGGAGCAATCTCCATAGTCATTATCGATGGAAGAGAAAACTCTTGAGGGTCCTATTCCACTAGAGAAGTGACCTTCACAGACATTGTCAGTGGAAGAGTAGACTCTTGAGGAGGAACAGGAGGAGGAACAAAGATAGACACAAGGGTATTAACGATGGTCACCTTTCTCTTATATGCCTTGGGGAATAAGATGCCTCAGAGGCCGAGAAGCAGGAACAACCCCATGTGATTGGTTCCCCTTGCCATATAGGGTGGGTCAAGGTACCATGGGTAAGACAGGAAGCTAGAACACCTATGGTTTAGACCTCCACAACATAGGTACCTTTCATTTTCCCATGCCAAGAACAGTAGAAAGAATTGAGGACACCGTTGAGGGTTGTGAAGTCGTAGAGGAAGAAGGAGAAGGCCTAAGGGTGAGAGTCTAGTTATCCTTGGCCTTTGAAGAGGAAGGCACAATGAGCAAGGCACGTTGTTGCACACACATAGAGGCCTTCATGGAGATAGCATGAGAAGAAGGTAGAAATAAAACATCAGGGATCAAACCTCCAGTATTATACCTAAAGTAGGCCTTGTATAGCAAGTCCCCTCTAGGCAGTAAGGGTCCAACTAGAGTAGGCTAGAAATGATCAAGGGAGAATCCTCCACATGACACAAGAGGTTTGTATCAATGTCTTGGATAGTATACACCATGCCATCGTGAGGAAACTTCAAAAATTTGTGGATAACTAAAGCGACTACATTCATGGAGACTAGCCACATAATGCCTAGTCTAACCCTAAATAGGTCAGATTCAAGTATCACAAAAAATGGGACCTCCAAAGACTTGGGTCTAACAAGGCTCAATAAAGAGATAGAGCCAATAGGCAGAACATAAAGACCATCATGAGCACGGAGCGTGGTCTGTGACTCATCATATTTCTCCTTGTGTAGATTATTATAAAGAGGGTCTCCTCTATGATGACCTAACTAGTAGGGTCAACCATAACATCAATCATGACATTATCATTGACTCGAGCTGGTATGTATAACGAAGAAGGTTCCCTATTAATGGGAAATTAATGTGGTGTGAATGTTATGTCAGGTGTCTTATCCACATGACCTAAAGGAGGAACATGAGTGAACGAAACCATGTTCACATACTCAAACGGACTAGGATCTGTAGCTGAAGAAGAAGCATTTGTGATCAAATTAGAAGAATGGGAAGGGAAACTATTTGTGTATATTTGCAACTAGCTATTAGGCTTTGCTACATATTTGTTTGAATTTTTATTCTTACCATCAAGTCGGATGGTACCATTGTTGATGTGGTCTTGGATAGCATTCCTAAGATGCATGCATCATTCAATATCATGACCTGATACTCGATGGTATTGAAAACAATTCTATACACCATACCATTGAGGATAGGGCTCAAATAGCAGTCTTATATTTGGAAGAGAAATTACACCATATTTTAACAATTTCTTAAGGAAATTTACGTACGAATTAGACAATTTTGTAAAAATTATATTTTATCCTACAAAAATTTTGTTAGTAGGAACAAATACCATGTTCACTACTACTTTATTCTTTTTTGACTCTCCAAAGATAAGCATAGCTAGCCGATTATCCAGATGGGAGGATGAGGAGGGACCCTCGTACTGAGCCACTGTCTATTGATATTTATGTAGTGCAACACTTAGATGAGAAAAAGAAGGATATTTTATTAGAAGGAATTTATCTTGCAACGCCGGTAGTAGGTTTCCAATAAACATAAGTTGTACGTCAGAATCTAATAGGGCATAGGAGATTTGAGAAAATAAAGCCTGATAACGAGCAATAAAATCAGTTACTTTTTCATGAGCCCCCCTGCTCACATCAAACAATATTAGTGAAGGAAATCTTTGATTCGATGTTTACCTGGAATTGTTGTAAGAATTAATTTACAATTGGTCAAAAGAAAAGATAGAATTATCGAGAAGCAAGCAATACCATTCCAAAGTAGCGTCCTTGAGGGAATGTTGGAAAAACTTTGCAAAGAAAGCTTCATGGTGAAAGAAATCGGTACACATGGCATTGAAAGATGAGACATGTGTATGTTGATATCCCCTACCACTATACTTATCAAATTTAGGAATCTTTGCCCCTTAACAAATGGGGGTATTCAGAGTAGCAAAAGACAAAGGGATACAATGACCATAGGGTTGAAACAGGGGTTGAGGATTGGAACTAGACAAGTTCACCAATTGAGATTGCATCTGCCCCATGTTCTAAAAAAGAGTATTAAGGATGAGATATGTTGATGGAGGTTGACTAGTTGAGGGGCCAAAAGTGGGGACTCGGTTTCCATATCCAAAGGCTCTGAATCCCAGAAGAGCATGTTTCACTATGATCGTAGGAATCTCCCAGGGTATGCTATTGGTATTATCAACAACAATAATAGAGGTAATAAAAGGACCTGTGTCAACCATTTTCATAGACACTCTCAGCATCGAAACATGCAACTGGTGGCCAATGATCTATGATTGAACATCTTGAGGATTACCCAAGACATAAGTGTATGAAGGGACATGGGTTTCCACTATATTTGAAATCCCTCGAAGTAAATCCAAGCCTCTACAATTGGAACTAAGTTTATCATACCGTTAAGGAGAGGAGTGGCTTGAAACTATGAGTTTTATTTTGCTAAAAAGTCTTCTAACTCTCCAAGTCTTACTTCCAAAGAGTGAACCTTCTCAACAAGAACCTTGAGAGAAACTTCCTTAGCTATGGGAGAGGAAGAGTTAGGAGGAGAGGTTGGTGGAGTATGTGTTGGAGGGTCAGACTCAAAAGGAGGCTCAAAACCAACTGACAGTCTTGTATTGAACTCCTCAAAGTCGAGACCTTGGTGAGGACTAAATTGTCTCCTAAAATCCATATCTAAATGTTAGTAACTCCTTATTACATGTTCAAAGGTAGTGGATGTTAGATACACATGACAAGTGAGAGGGGGTGAATCAATTGTACATTAAAACATTCAATCCCCCGTTAACATTCAAACCCTTATCAAACTTTAAACCCTCATCAAGCATTAGTAGAATGTAAACATGTGAAATAGCAATGCAAACATAACTATACACAAGAGAACACCATATTTATGTGGAAAACCCTAAGTAGGGAAAAACCATGGTGAGGATTAGCTCACATATTTATGAATAACAATACCGAATATAATTAGGCTCACTACCTAGAAAAGAAGAAAGGTTCATTGTCGAGTGGGTCATTTCCAATGGCTCATTGCCCATAAGAAAGAAGAATAGAAGAAATTGGTACAAAGAGATTCACTATCTCAGAGCAATAGGAATAATCCACCACTGCAACTTTGCACCATCCACAACCTTTGGCTCACTGCCTCCAACAACTTCAAGCACACTAAAATGTAGACACCTTTTGCTCATTGCATCCAGAGTCATAGGCATTTAAGCTCGCACTCAAATCACCACACTTGATCAAATTCACATCTTAAAATTTCCACACTAATCCACACACATCTCCAACAATTAACCTTTCTTTTATATCCTCCACAACCTCAAAAACCTTCTCCATGTCAGCCACAATGAAACATATGCATCTCAAACATGCAACACCAAATAGGTTGGCACCAAACACCTTTGCGATGGAAATAAGTAAATTTAGACCATGCCAAGGGTTAACTAGGATCCAAATATACATCAACATGCTTTGCCATGCTTCCAAAAATAACAAACAGCCTTTGCAATTAGCACTAGCACCTAGGTTAGCCAAACCTCCACTAACACTAACAAGCAACCACATACATGCTTCTCCAAGTCTAAAAAAATCATACAAACCACAAAGAAACACTTCACAACATCCCATAATATTCTAGCATCATTAGAATATTCTAGAACACTGCCACAACCACCTACAACTAAGAACACCATCATTCTATGCAACCAGACATATTTCCATAGAACACAACATGAATCCAATCTTTCGGAGCAATTGAACACCAAAAAGTTCAAGTGAAGGTGGATATAGACAATATTAACATGTTCTCAAATCTGCAAGACAAGAAACAACAACACGGAGAAATGTGGAGTAATCTCATTTCTCCCAGACAACCTTCTATACAAACAAACACACTATCAAACACATCTTTCACTACTACATGATCCAAAACCTAAACCTAAAACTCTCGATATAGAACCTCTAAACACCTTTGATCATCACATCCAAACCACATAATAATATCTTAAATTATAAAGAAATGCAAAGCACAACACTGAATACACCTCTAGCATACTACACACTCTTTTATTCAAATTTTCTCAAAAGCACTTGGAAACCGAGTGAACTAGCTGCATTAGTAACACCACAAGCGTTTCCTTATCACAACCACTCACAAACATGACCAAAACATGACTACACTAGAGGTTGACATCAAACCATAATACATATAACAACATAGTGCAACACTTCAACAACTCCAACAATCTCCATCCTGTTGACATCAATGGAAATACCTACAACATACTTGCAACAATATCCCCCTTTGTCATTCATGGAAACACTAGCTCTAAAAAACCATCAACAATAAAAGAAATTTTTGAATCATGTAGCATTCCCCCTTACTGGGGCATCTCTTACACTTTTTTTCCTTTACCTTTGTTCTTCAGACACCATTCTCTCCCCCTTTCTTGAGGAGTTCTTCAAATATTACTCTCCCCTTGTGTTTTTCAGATCATATTCTCCCCCTTTGACATCAACAGCAAAGGGAAACATCTTTCCCCATGACAACACCTGTACACTTCACTCTAGGAAACACCAGCAAGCAACTGCTCTCTCTCCACTACTCTTCTCCATACTACTTTCACTATTGCACACACTGCACTACTCATTCTTCATTACTCTCTTTCTTCTTACTCTTTTTTGCACTCTCTTTACATTTCTCTTAATTTTCAACTCACTCCCCTTAGGGGCATAAGATATGCTCCCCCTGGCTACACCAACCAAAAACACTACTACCTGCTCCCCCTGAGAGGTAGCCTTCAACATCCATCCAAGACCAAGAATGTATTTTGAAATGCTTCCTAGATAGATGTATCAACTTATGCGTCTTGTTGAAAGAAGGAGGGGCAATAACCCCTAACTTCTACTGGAGATACTCAAATGTATCTTTATGAAGAGCCTTTGTAAAAATATCTACAATTTGATCCTTTCTAGGCACATAATCCAACTTCACCTCATTCTCTGCAACTTTTTCTCTTAGAAAGTGATACCAGATAGAGATATGTTTTGTTCTTGAATGTATTGTCGAGTTCTTTGAAATATTGATAGCACTTATATTATCATACAAGATAGAAATAGGTTCATCATATGATACTCTAATATCCTTCAATGTCTTCTTCATCCACAACACCTATGTGCAACATGATGTTGCTACAATATATTATGCCTCTACATTAGATAATGACACTGAATCTTGCTTGTTACTCAACCAAGAAACCAACCTGCTTCCAAGAAAGAAAGCACCTCCACTTCTTGTGTCATCTGTATAACCTCCCCAATCTGTATCTGTGTATACACTCAAAGAAAATTCAGTATCCCTAGGATACCATAAACCAAAATCTAGATTTCCCTTCAAGTATCTAAATATCCTTTTAACTGTTGCAACATGTGACTCTCTAGAATCTTAAAATCTTGCAACAAGACAAATTGCATGCATGATATCTAGTCTAGTAGAATTTAGGTATAGCAGTCCACCAATCATTGATTTGTACTTGCTCTGATCAACCTTAGGAGATTCATCATTTTTTCTCAACTTACAACCAGTAACCATAGGAGTACATACTAGTTTAGAATCCTCCATTCCAAACTTCTTTGTCATTTCCTTGACATACTTTGACTATGAAATGAAAATACCTTTTTTTGATTGACTGATATGTAATCCAATGAATAAATTCATCTCCCCACACATTGACATCTCAAACTCTTTTTGCATCTCATTTGCAAACCTCTTGCACATACCTTCATTTCCTCCAAAGATAATGTTGTCAACATACACTACCACAATCAAAATTTGTTCTCCCTCAACCTTGAAGTAAAGGTTGTTATTTGCAGTACCTTTTTTGAATCCCTGTTGTAACAAGTACTTATCCAACCTTGTATACCAAGCTCTAGGATCATGTTTGATTCCATACAATTCCTTCTTCAACCTATGGACCATATCAGCATCATCCGATAACTAAAAACCTTCTAGTTATTCAATGTACACCTCTTCTTCTAACTCACCATTGAAGAATGCAAACTTGGCATCCATCTAATATACCTTGACGTATTTACGTGCTAAAAAATCCAAAAATATTCTAATATCTTCCATCCTTTCCACCAAAGCAAAATTATCTTCAAAATATATTCCTTCCACTTGTGAGTATCCCTTACACACAAGTCTAGCCTTATTTTTGACAACTTTTCCATCCTCATTCAGCTTGTTCCTAAAAACCCATTTTGTTACTATCACATTCTTATTTTTTGGTCTTAGGACCAATTCCCAAGTCTGATTCTTCTCAATCTATACCAACTCTTCTTTAGTAGCTTTGATCCAATTCTCATCTTTGCATGCTTTGGTTACTATTTTAGGTTCTACTTCTGAAAGTAAACAAAATTTTACCAGTTCCTCTATCATAACAACTCTTCTTCTGGTCAATGCACCTTTGCTCTTATCTCCAATGATTTGATCTTCAAAATGATTCTTCTACACATACTTAGGAGTCTTAGGGATATTTTTTGGAGCTTCTTCCTCTTCAACTATCATCTCCTTTTCTTTCTCTTCATATTTTTCTTCTTCACTGCAAGGGGGTTCATCAGATTCACATCCTTCTATCAGAACAAAACTTTGATGTGGTTCTTCATCCAATTTGACACCCACACTTTCAAAAATCTTCTTCAACCTTTTATTATAGCATCAATATGATTTTCTTCTTGTATAGTATCCAAGGAAGATTCCTTCATCAGATCTAGCATCAAAATTTCCTAAGTTTTCTTCATCTCTTTGGATATAGCATTTACTTTCAAACACTCTAAAATATTTCACTATAGGAGGTTTACCATACCACAACTCATAGGGAGTCTTTGAACTATTCACTCTTGCTTTCCCTTTGTTAAGTATGTACACTACAATATGAATAGCTTCTCTCCAATAGACATTCAATAGATTTGCTTCTTTCATCATAGTACTTGTTTCTTCTTGAATTTTTATATTATTCCTCTCCACAACTTGATAGGGAGGCTACAGGAAGCAATCACATATTCCTACGCGAAGCTACAAGAATCAATCACACTATTTTCAGGTGCTGCAGGAAGCAATCATAGATTCCCGCACTAGGTCTTGTCATAGACCTCCTTGGTGAAATTGTTGTTCCACCCTAACCTATAGGAACTCTACCTTGTCTAATTTCCCCTGGTTCTCCTGCCAACCTCACTATCTTGTCAAGTTTGCAACTACCAAGACAAATCTTGGTGCCATGACTCCTTTCTTCCTTAGCCTTTTATGCATCCAAAAGACTAATCCTCCCTCAATACATGAATGAATCTTGTAGGGGTGAGGGAATGTTTTCCAAAGCTCCAAAACAACCTCCTAGGGTTCCTGAAACTTCACTTAGACTCCATCTTACCAACACTTGCATGAAGCCTATTCCATAGGTTTGACCCTTGAGCCACTATTTGGTCTCTGAACAGGGGTAAATTGCTTTTCCCTCCTAAACCCACCAAAGAAACGTGGTTCTTGGCTTAGGAAATGTGTTTCCCCTGCCTACACCTTCAATATTTCTAGGGTCTTGGCTCTGTCCAGGCCGTACTCTGCCCTCATGCAAACACTGCCCAGAAAATAAGGGTTTCTAACTGTTCAGAACCAGTTTTAGGACTGTGAAAAGTTCTCCTCCTAAACGGATTGTTGGGCTCTCCTCCTTGGCACCATACGTGGCCAAGACCTTCCCCTAAATTCTCCAAAAATAATTTTTCAAAAACCTTTTCTCCCCTGCAAGATATCCGCGTTGTTCTGCAGCCTTTCCTAGCCGGGCTCTCACTGGCTCGCCTAGGGCAAGACTTTTCTCATAACTCCTGCAACCAAAGAAAACCTAACACCTACCACTAAAATATGTATAGAGATGGAGCCTGACCATGTTCCCAACAATTCCATACTTCCAGGTATGGAGGGAATGCAGCCTAGAACTCCATTTTTACACAGTTCCAGTCAAAACAGAAAATAAGGAAAAAACACATAATTTACAAGAATAGATGAAAGCGATGGAAACAGCTATCAAATGTGCCAAAAAAAAAATTCTAGAGGCTTCTCTACATGCTAAAAAAACCTACAAAATTCCTTTTTTAATTCATTTAGCTGCTATCATGCAAACAAGAACAGAAAAAAACAGAAAAATAGGACAAGAATGTTGTTTTCTTCAATTTCTGGAAAAACAGTCCGTACAAAGAACTTCTAACCCACCAAAAAGGTCGTGGTATGCTTTAAATATGCCTCCACAACAATTTAGGTACTTGGGTCGAGCTTCAAAATGACCTAAAAATAACTTTTGTAAAACCCGCTGTGTTTTCTGACATTTTACAATTTTTGCCAACCTAGCAATATGATGGTATAAAATTATTTAATGCTTGTCACCTTCTTTCCCAAAGTTAAAAAACACCCTAAGCACCTAAAATAATGGTCAAAATGACCTTATGATAGCACCACAAAATTTAAGAACTCAAAAACAAAATAGTCCTTTGCCAGGTGCTCCTGCACCATTCTCCCCCTCTCAACACAAACAACTAAGGAAGTTTGGGAGAGATCAGAGATATGTCAATATCTTGCTTCTTAAAATCTGCTTCTTCTACCCAAGTAGCTTCAGATTCATGCTTATTCTTCCATTTTACAAGATGTTCCATGTACACCTTGTGCCTTGTAGTCTTTTTCACTCTTGACTCCAAGATCTTCTCTGCTTGTAGCTTGTCTGGATGAGGGAAGGGTACATTGCTGATGTCCTTGAGAACTTCTTGACTATTCTGATCCACATCCTTGACTGATCCCTTGTACTTGATCAAATCTGCAACATTGAAAACTGGAGAGATGCCCAAGTCTGATGGTAATTCCACCTTATATGCATTCTTGCCATATTTGGCCAATACCTTGCATGGACCCACTCTTTTCATCTGTAACTTGGTTTCCACTCCTTTTTGCAATCTGGATTTGTTGAGGTGGACCATAACATAGTCCCCACTGTAAATTACACCTTCCTTGACAAATCAACAACATTCTCCTTTCAACTTTGAGTTGTCACTGTGAATCGCTTTTCTTGACTCCGGCTTGCTGAATCTCCTTTCATGGTCTCGAGTGAAGTTCCCATGTCCACTCCTATTCTCCATTGATCCAAGGTCCCTGAGTTCACAAATACCTCTTGGGTGCATCCCATACACAACCTCAAAAGGACTTTTCCCTGTAGTTCTATTAACACTGTCATTATAAGCATATTCAGCTTGGGAAATCACCATATCCCATGTCTGTCCATATTCTTTAGTCAAGCACCTCAAAAGATTACCTAACACTCTGTTAACCACTTCTGTTTGACCATCGGTCTGAGGATGGTAAGCTGATCCAAATGACAGATTTGTACCTAATCTGCTCCATAGAGTCTTCCAAAAGTGACTCATGAACTTTACATCTCTGTCAGAAACAATGCTTAGAGGAAAGCCATGGATTCTTACAACCTCCTTGAAGAAAAGAGGAGCTATGTAGCTTGCATCATGAGTAGTTTTGCAAGGTATGAAGTGACTCATCTTACTAAATCTGTCTACCACAACATAAATACTATCAAAACTAGTCTTGGTCTTAGGAAGACCTACCACAAAATCCATGCTCACACACTCCCATGGTCTGTTAGGAATGGGTAAAGGCTGATACAAACCAGCATTGCTAGCTCCCCCTTTGGCTTTCATGCAAACAACACACTGCTCCACATATTTCCTAACATCTCTTGCTAACTTAGGCCAGTAATAGAACCTTTGTACCAGCTCTAAAGTTTTATTTATTCCAAAATGCCCACTAAGACTGCCATTATGTTTCTCTTGAATCAGATTTTCCCTCATTGACTTCTCTCTTGGGACATATACGATTAATTTTAAATAATGTACCATTTTGCAAAGTATACTCAACATAATCGACTATGAAAATGATTTTGCAACTGTGAGCATACCTTGTGGTATTTCGAGAAATCTTCATCCCTCACCATAGAGGTCTTTGAAACTCTCTTAATCTAATGCTTTCAAATTTATCTCTTTGACTATCAAGAACCTTCCTATAATGACCGGGCCAATTCTTGTTCATTTGTCCCTTCTTATGCTTGATGGTAAAAGTGAAAGCTTGGATGTATTCCATCCATTTCAAATGTCTATTACTCAGCTTCTCTTGGGTGTTGATGTAACTGAGTGGCTAGTTATCCATGAAAACCACAAACTCTTTGGGCAATAGATAATGCCTCCACTTCCCAAGGGACTGGACTAAAGCATATAATTCTAGATCATAGGTGGAGTATTTTTGCTTGGCTTCATTGAATTTTTCACTAAAGAAGGCTACAGGCCTACTCTTCTTGACTCAAGTACTCCTCCTAATCAAGCATTCCAGACTTGCATCACACTCAATCAGAATAACTTATCAAACTAGGCACAATGTGGTAATTGGTTGAGTTGCCACTTTACTTTTAGTTTTCAAACCCCTTTATCAGCTTCTTGAGTCCATTTAAACTTTGTTTTTAGTCCACCTTTAATGGTATCTAGAACTGGTGTACATATACCACTAAAATTCCTGATGAATTTCCTATAAAACTGAGCTAAACCATGAAAACTTCTTACCTCTGTTGTTGTGGTTGGTGTAGGCCAATTTAGGATGGCTTCCACCTTGCTTGGATCCATCTTCAACGTTCCTTGGGATACTACAAAGCCTAGATACACAAGTTCTTGCTTGAAGAACTCACACTTCTCGAGGTTGATTGCCAATTGTTCTTCTTGCAGCCTTTTGAGAACCATCTCCACATGCTTCAAATGTTCTTCTGCTGTCTTACTAAAAATCAATATGTCATCCAAGTAGACTACCACAAAATCCTCAAGGGAACTCTTAAGCACCTCATTCATCAATCCCCAAGGAACGCATAGGGTGCATCTTGAGAGGCCAAATGGCATCACTTTCCACCCATATGCTTATCATTTGTCTTAAAAAGCTGTCTTCCATCCATCACCTTCCCACTATTATAACTGGATGGTAGCCACTCTGAGGTCCAAATTGGGAAATAATCAGGCTCCTCCAAGGCAATCCATTAAATATTCAATTCTAGGTATTGGGAATCTATACCTAATGGTGATCCTATTAATTGCTCTAGAATCAGTTAAAAGTCTCCACTTACCTCCTTTCTTTGTTGCCAAAACCACCGGGACTGCACAAGGGCTGATGCTCTTTTGAATCAGACCATTGATTCAACAATTCTTCCACTTGCCTAGCCACCTCTTGGTTCTGCTCAGGTGTAAGTTTGTATGTTGCTTTTTTAGGCAATGAGGTTTCTAGGTATGAAGTCGTAATTTGATGCTGACTTATTGTTTCTTTGTAAAATTAAAATACTCACTATGTTTTGTACTTTACTTGGCAAATCCTTTGGATCATTTCCTGCAGATCAAGCCCTTTCTATCCTTTTCCTCCCTTTGCTGTATCATGATCACATAGCTACTCCTTCATTCCTCAGGTATATCCTTTGATGAACTCTTCTTTCCAATCGCCAAACATAATGTTAGAACCTTTGGACTGTCCTTTCATCATCCCTCAACTAATGATCAGCCTGAAGGTTCCTTCCATCCTTCTTGGAATTCAATGGTGCTCCTCTTCCCATGATATAATCATTATATCAAGCATGGCCTCACAAGAAGAAGGCAAGATGAAATGCATCCATGGGTAATACATCACAACCAGTTTTGTCTTTATAGCCTCCAAATTGAGAAATCAATCAGAACTCCGCCATTTACTAGAACATCATTTTATTTAGCCATGTGGACCTTATAGGATTAAAGGAAATTCTTACAATTTTAACTTAGTTACTACCTCCTTAGAGATGATATTATCTGTAGAACCAGAATCTACAATGACCTTGCATACCTTTCCCAATATCTTGCACCTTGCTCTAAATAAAGCTCTCCTTTGCTTGGGTTCTTCCTTGACCGGTTGTCTAATCAAAACCCTGTTAAAAATCAGATTTTCTCCTACTTCTGATTCTATATGACTGATCTCAGGTGATTTGACACTCATGGTGTCCTCTTGTGCATAGGCCACTCTTTTCTCATTGCTAAAAGAAGAAGCTTTCTCTGGGCATCTATAAGTTGGATGACCTAGTTGATTGCAGTGATAACATTTCATGGTGGCAAAGTAGGAGCTACTTCTTACCTGCCCTCTTTCCTCTATTTGAACCCCTTGAGGTCCTCTTCCTCTATTAAATCCTCCTCTTGAAGATGTTTCACCTCCATGCTCAGTGAGCTTAGATTCTCCTTGGTTTCTTTGATCACTACCTCTTCCTTGGTAACCACCACGCTGCCCTCTTTGATCTCTGCCTTTGCCTCTGCCCCTAGAGGACTGATCATGCTTTCTTTTATTCCTCTCTTCAATCTTTATAGCCAGCTGATAACATTGATGGACTGTCTTGGGGCTGAGTAAAGCCATCTCTTCTTGTATGTTCCACTTCAAACCATTAAGGTACCTAGCCACTTTTAGGCTCTCATCTTCGGCCACATTTGATCTCAAGCAAAGCTTCTGAAACTCTTCAGTATAGGTGTTGACATCTTGTTCTTTTTGTCTTAAACTCTGCCTCTTCTTGTGAAGTTGGATCTCATAATCATCTGGCATATATGCTTCTTTCACTTTAGCAACCATTCCTTTCCAGGTTGATATAGGTTGCTTGCCTTCTTTCTCCCTTTTAGTCTAGACAAATTTCCACCAAGTCAAAGTCGATCCTCTCAACCTTGATTTTGCAACCTTCACTTTCTGAGCTTCAGTGACCCCATCACACTCAAAGTGATTCTCCATTCCTTCTATCCAATCCATGACCAAATCAGGATCCATCTTTCCACTGAACAGTGGTATGCCCTCAAGTCCTTTTCCACTCAGGGCTTTCAATGCCTTCAAGAAAGGCTCCTCCTCCAAAACAGGGTTAGGTGCAGGGACCTTTTCTTCCTCTGCAACCTCTTCTTCCTTTGGCACCGTTCCTTCCAACCTTGCATTGTTCAATGCCTTCTCAAGTTGCTCTATTCTTTCTTTTAAGGACTTGTTGTCCTCTTCTTGCTCTTCAACCTTCTTGGCTAACTATGCATTTGTCATCATGGAAGGAGTTTTACTTGACTCAACTTCTAACATATAAGCTGCTTCCCAAATCTTTTGCTTGCTCTGATACCAATCTGATAGGGAGGCTGTAGGAAGCAATCACAGATTCCTGCGCGAAGCTGCAGGAATCAATCACACTGTTTTTAGGTGTTGTAGGAAGCAATCACATATTCCTGCACTAGGTCTTGTCATAGACCTCCTTGGTGAAATTGTTGTTCCACCCTAACCTATAGGAAATATACCTTTTCTAAGTTCCCCTGGTTCTCCTGCCAACCTCACTATCTTGTCAAGTTTGCAACTACCAAGACAAATCTTGGTGCCATGACTCCTTTCTTCCTTAGCCTTTTATGCATCCAAAAGACTAATCCTCCCTCAATACATGAATGAATCTTGCAAGGGTGAGGGAATGTTTTCCAAAGCTCCAAAACAACCTCCTAGGGTTCCTGAAACTTCACTTAGACTCCATCTTACCAACACTTGCATGAAGCCTATTCCATAGGTTTGACCCTTGAGCCACTATTTGGTCTCTGAACAGGGGTAAATTGCTTTTCCCTCCTAAACCCACCAAAGAAATGTGGTTCTTGGCTTAGGAAATGTGTTTCTACTGCCTACACCTTCAATATTTCTAGGGTCTTGGCTCTGTCCAGGCCGTACTCTGCCCTCATGCAAACACTGCCCAGAAAACTAGGGTTTCTAACTGTTCAGAACCAGTTTTAGGACTGGTGAAAATTTCTCCTCCTAAACGGATTGTTGGGCTCTCCTCCTTGGTACCATATGTGGCCAAGACCTTCCCCTAAATTCTCCAAAAATAATTTTTCAAAAATATTTTCTTCCCTTTGTAAGATATCCAGTTGTTCCGTAAAATTCTCCTAGTTTGCCTTACCGGCTCACTTTAGGCAAGACTCTTTCATAACTCATGCAATCCAAAGGAAAACCTAACACCTACTAATTAAATATGTATAGATATGAGTCTTTACTCATCGCTCCTAAATGTAATCAAGCAATTTCCGAGGTGGATGGAGGGAATGTAGCCTAGAACTCCATTTCCTTTTATAATAGCCTACTAAAACAGAAAAGGAAAAAAAACATATAATTCTATAAGAATGGATAAAAAGCATGGAAACATCTACCAACAGCAAAAAACTCTGTAGGCTCTATACGCTAAAACCTACAAAATGCCTCTTTTAATTCATTTAGTTACCGGGCTATGCAAACAAGAAATGTAAAAAATAGAAAATAGGACAAGATTATGTTTTCTCAATTTGAAAACACCCACAAATAATCCCCAACCTATTTCAAAAGGTCGTGTGGCTGCTTTAAATATGCCTACAAGCAATTCTAGGTAATTTTAGTCGAAATTTCAAATGACCTAAAATAACTTTTGTAAAACCCACAGGAGCTTTGTGAGCATTTTGCTATAATTTTGCTAACCTAGGAATATGATGCTGTAAAATTATTTAATGCTTGTCACCTTCTTTCCCAAAGTTCAAAAACACCCTAAGCACCTAAAATAATGGTCAACATGACCTTATGATAGCACCACAAAATTTAAGAACTCAAAAACGAAATAATCCTTTGCCAGGTGCTCCTGCACCACAACTCCATTCTACTAAGGAGTCGTAGGAGTTGACAAATGCCTCTTTATTCCATGATCTTCACAAAAACTATTAAACTCATTGGAGTAATTCACCACCTCTATCAGACCTTAAGCACTTGATTTTCAAATTCATTTCATTCTTAACCATAGACTTAAATTCTTTAAACTTATCTAGAGCTTTTGAATTTTCTTTAAGAAATGTCACCCAAGTCATTCTATAAGAATTAGCAGAATGTAAACATGTGAAACAACAATGCAAACACAACTACACACAAGAGAACACTAGATTTATGTGGAAAACCCAGAGTAGGGAAAATCCACAGTGAGGATTAGCTCACTTAATATGAATAACATCACCAAATGCAATTAGGCTCGTTGCCTAGAAAAGAAGAAAGTCTCACTACCCAGAAGAAAGAAGAATAGAATAAATTGTTATAGCGAGACTCACTATCTTAGAGCAACAAGAAGAATCCACCACTGCAACTTTGTACCATCCGCAACATTTGGCTCACTGCCTCCAGCAACTTCAAGCACACTAAAAATGTAGACACCTTCTACTCACTACATCCAGAGTCATAGGAATTTAAGCTCACACTTAGATCACCACACTTGATAAAATTTACATCTCACACTTGCCAAAATGATCCACACACAAATTCAATAATTAACCTTGCTTATATATCCTCCACAACCTCAAAAATATTCTCCATGTTAGCCACAACGAAACATATGCACCTCAAATGTGCAACACTAAATAGGTCAGCACCAAACACCTCTGTGGTGAAACTAAGTGAAGTAATACCATGCCAACTGTTAACTAGGACCCAAATCGACATTGACATGCTTCACCTTGCTTCCACAAACAGCAAACAACGTTTGCAATTGGCGCTAGCACCCAGGTCAGCCAAACCTGCACTAACACTAACAAGATACCACATACATGCTTCTCTAAGTTTGAAAAACACCATGCGGATGACAAAGAAACACTTTATAGCATCCACACAACATCCCAAAATATTTGAGCATCATCATAATATTCTGCAACACTAGCACAACCACCTGCAATTGAGAACACCATCATTCTGTGCAACTAGACATACTACTGTTGATGCGGTGTTTTGCATACTTTCTCAATACAAGTAATACATAAATGCACTACCTCTCTTGAAAGGAAATCTCCAACAACAAGTTGTTGAAAATCACCCCAAGGTCTCTCGGGTGTTAGGTCATGACCTGCATGGAATTCCTCAATTGATATTTGACGTGATTTTGTTAGTAATCACAGGACAGACTTACAAAGTTGGATGAAATGAAGTGGATCTAGAAATGGAGCTCCTAAGATAGGAAGTTGATGTGCACTTTGCTGTAGGTTTGAACAACAGTCTGAAACTCCAATATTTTCTTAAGGTTTGGCTTTACAATGTGCAATGAACCTTAGCATAGGCTATTTTTTAAAAAAAGAGAAAAGGAAGGGAAGAGGAGAGGTTCTTGGATCTGCAACTAACTATGAACAGTGATCATGGAGGTTTTACTATGGACAACTTTCTTAAAACAAAATTTCACTTAACCAGAAAATTCACAGTGTCATGAAATATGTACTATCTTCTAAGGACTGCAAATGTTTTACCATTCATTCACCATACACATGCATGAATAAAGATAAAAGTTCGGGGAAACTTTGAATTCAAGTCCGGACTAACTTTACACAACCATTTACCAGCAGCAAACAACAAAAAGTATGGACAAGAAAGGCATCTACACAACAGAAATCTTCACAACCATAGAACAACATTACCAAATCTATTAAAGCAAGCTAAAACTAACTAAAACAACAAATTAAATCTAACTAAATCATCTAACTATGAGAGATGAATCATGAAACATGCAAAGAAACTCAAAAATGCACCAAAGTAAATGTATTTCTATTATAATTTCAACAGCATGTCATTACAACAACTCAAATCTCTCCTTGAAAATGAGAGGAGACCCCCTATTTATAGTGTCCAAAAAGTAGAATGAATGGAAAAGATTGATTAACATTGTGTGGCCAAGATTCACTACAAAATAGGGTTCTACCTACCCCACAATATATTACATTTTAAAATACATTCTTGTCCTTATCCCTATTTTGTCTTCTAGTGGCAGCACTGTAGCGTTTTGTCTTTTTGTTGATTGCCTTTGTTGTAGCTATTCAGTTAGGTATTCTTCATTAATAATAGGGTTTCCCTCTTGCTTCTTCAAAGCAACATACCTTCAAAATCAATGGCCAGAGCTTATCAACTTCCAAAATTTTGGATCAGAGCATCTGGTAACTCCACTTCTTAGATCTATCGGTGATCTTTTCCCAGTCTTCATCGTATTTGGCAGCGTGGTCTCTAGATAGCTTAAATTTGGAAAAGGCTCAAGCAGAAAAACTCATGAAGTCAGTAGTGATCTCGCCCAACATCCCATCCTCCATCTTCTTTTGGAAATGAGGCTTTATCTTCTCTGAATCAATTTGGACAACAGGCATATCATATCTTGTTATTAGCTTCAAATATCGACTGCAATCTACCCAAACATCCTTGGCCCAATCGATATCTGGATCCACCTTGTCAAGCACCTGCTCCATCCTTTCCTTTCGGTTTTCAAAATCTCACTTCCACACATCCATTAGCCAGTGATCATCCCTCTTGAATGCAAGCTCTTTTTCGCAAGTCCCACTCGACAGTTTGACGATAGCCTCAATCTTCAGGCAAGTAGACTAATACCTCCTCAGGAAATCAGTGTAGAGTTTCCTTGTGCTCTTAAGAGACTTTTGTACATCCAATAACTTGTTTGTTGTCCTAACAACATGATTGATGCCCATGTTTCCAATGTATAAGACCTATTGGAACCAATTCTCTATGGTCTTATCCAAGTTATTTCTTTTCTCAAGCTTGTCTATTTGTTCTTTGGACAACAACTGTGGCGGAGCCGAAGACATGGAAGGCAGTTCTTCTGCTGATGACCATTGTTGGATATAGGTTGTCAGATCAGCCACTTGTGCCTTGAGCTCTTCCTTGGAGATCTTATCTTGTTGGATCAAGTGCACCACCATGGCTACAGACTCCTAAAGATGGTCCACCTTTTTCTCCCTTGAAGCAGTTCGCAAGTTGATGGTGGAGACATTGTAGTTGATTCCTTCTTCTCCCACCACTGGTGTAGCTACTTGCACTGTTCTGGATCCAGAGGCATCCATTGTCACCTTTGATCTAATTTTAGGCATTTTCTCCTTTTTTGTGTTAATCTGAGCTCGGGCCAATATGGCCTCCAATCTTGTTCTTGGATCTTTTGGGGTAAGATTTTTCCTCTCCAATTGCTTTTTTAACCAGTCAAGCATTGAGGAATTTTCTTTAGGTGACTCTTGATCATCCTCCTCTCTATTCTTCTTGATTTAAATCTCCTTATCCTTGGAAGCTTCTTTCTCTGCCCTTACATCCTCCTTTTCCTCATCGGATTCCTGGATGAACACTATGTGTTTGATAGGGGACTTAGTGGGCAGGCGTTTAGTAGGGTTGTCCTCCCTTTCAGTGCCTCTTTCTTCCTCTTCATCTTCATGTCCATGCCCTTCAGGCTGCTTAGTCTCTACATCCTTGTAGGTTTCAGCCTCTTCTTTAGGCTTGTCCTCTTCCTTATTCTCTTCTTCCTCATGTGGAGGCAACACATCTTCATGTTTTTCCTCTTCTTGTTCTTCCTTCCCCCTTGAGAAAGGCATCGTGCTTGGGGCCTTCTTCCTGTTCACCGGATGGAAGTTCAATATTTTTTTCCACTTTGTCATCTTTTGGCCCTTCTTCTTCAGGAGGTGGCCTTTCCATTTCTTCTCCAACATCCCTCAATTGTCGAGCCAGTTCCTCCTCAAGATCAACATCAATTTTTTATACAATTTCAGTACCGACGTCCCTTTCTTCATCGTTCTCAGAAGACTTTGTCTCCTCTCCTTTGCGAACTACCTTATCAATTTGCAGATGTTGATGTTCTGGATGCTCATGGTAGTCATCCGCTTCCTCCTCCAATTCCTTTATGGCTTCCCTCTCTTGTCATTTCCATTCCTCGTATATTTCCATTGTGGCTTTCATCTCTAGTGGTTCAATTGGAGGCTTTGAAATGAGAATGCTGGAAAGAACTTGGGCCAGGGCAGCCTGGATGGTCAGATTCATCAACACTTCAAAAATTTCAGAGGGGACACTCTGCATATGCCTAGAGAATGCTTCTGGAAGGGAGAGCGTTAGTATAGGTATTGTCGTTGTGGCTAAGGACGTGGTTGGTGACATGGAAGCAAAAGAAAGCGGGGAGGTAGTGGCCAAAGAAGAATCAACCACCACGATGGGTCCAATTGGCGAAGAAGCGGCAAGGTGGACCGAAATGTGGTAGCAGTGGAGGTGGTTGGTGGGGACTTGGGTTGATCAGCCTCCATATCTTCTCCCTCGTGGAGTGGATCCTCTTGTATAACAGGCATTTCAGTGATGTTTCCTGATTTCTTATGTCTCTTGGAAGGCTCACCTTACGAGGCCTTTCTTGCATATACCTTAGGATTAGGTTGTTGCTTCTCAGTCTCCTTCCTTTTCCTTGACCATGTGAGTGGAGGGGATTTTGAGGTTCCTCCTGTTGAGGTTGTAGTCGCTTCATCATCTATTACATTTGGCTCACTATCGAGCCCCTCATAGGTTAGGATGACCCCTTGTTGCTTCAATCGGGCAACTTTCCCATTAACCCATTCTTTTGTACGAGCCTCGACTGGCTTGGTTATAATGTCGAGGTCATCAACCTCTTGCTCGTCTCAATCTATCAATGATAGCGGTAGGCTAGCAACTGCGTTGTATCAAGGATCCATGATGGTGCTCTCATCTTCTTCCACTTGATCGGGAACAGGGAATAGGTTTACCCTCTTTGCAAAGTATGCAATCATCCTCATATAATGCCTCATCCTCACCTCTTTTTCATCTTGGCAGTTTGCCTAGAAATCCTCAACATTGTGCAAATGTGCATACTCGAGTCCAAGCGCTTTCCTTATATGTCCATAAGGATCCATCTATGGGCAAGCAGTGTGAAGTCTAAAATGGTACTCAGCCAAATCCTTTTCTGAATTACTTGCACATTGTGAGGTATGGAGCTCATACATCCCTTGGCCAAAAGAAAGGGGATAAGAGATCCTTGCTAGGTGTTTGCTACTCAAAAGAGTGTGCACATGTCGCAGTTGCCGAGAAAGCTCTAGCAATATTATCTGGTCATTGGGATACTAGGGCAACTTGTTTGGTCTTTTTGAGAAGCCCTGAGCGCAAATGTATGTAAACTTAGGGTATTGAATGAATAAGAAAGCATATTGTTTTAGGAAGGTGTTAGCACTGTGGGAGACTCGTCTCTCAATGTCACCCCCAATCAATCTGATGATATGACCTATGAAAGCGTCATTAACCCTGCAGTAGTCTTTCTTGTAGTTTTTGAATTGCAATTGAGGGTACCTATCATAAACTTTGAGCTCCCTACCTTGCTCTTCATTCAAAGCTCTGAACAAGCCACTGTATTTCCTCCGCTCGGCCAGTGAATAGACCAGGTAGGATGTCATATAAAACTTGGAGGTCTTCTTGACGAACTCATGAATTGCTCATGAAAGTAATCGATTATTATTCCTCCCTAGTAAA
This sequence comes from Sequoia sempervirens, assembly GCA_007258455.2. Lineage (NCBI taxonomy): Eukaryota > Viridiplantae > Streptophyta > Pinopsida > Cupressales > Cupressaceae > Sequoia > Sequoia sempervirens. The sequence goes on along the minus strand of VDFB02307226.1, from coordinate 3,742 downwards.
ATGTGGTCTTTGTGGTATCTGTAAGGAAAGCTAGATGCAGAAACAACTCTCCTAACGTCAAAAACCTCAAGGAAGAACGCAAAGACACTTTTAAATTTTACAATTATAGTCAAATTAAGATGCACTTGAAAACAATAACAGAAATAGAGTATTTGACAAACACATATGAACACCAGATTTACATGGGAAAACCCTTATGGGAGAAAAACCCACCACACCAAGAGAAATCGCTTTGTATTACAGTAATGGAGATTACATACAAATATCAGACTTATCTTTCTGATGTCATTTTACAGCAGCATTCACCATGAACAACCTTGTTACAGAACATTCACGTTACAGCCTTCACAAAAATAGAATTCATCCACTGATCATACAATCACACAACAATACATCGACCCATCGAACCAAACATCATCTGCTACTCCAAACTATATTCATGTTGCCCCTGTCTGTCAAGCTTCCTCTCAGAACTACCACAACGAACTGTCTCCCAACGGTTCCCATTCGGCTTCTTTGATTGGTCGACTACAAGCCACATAGGATAGTCTTCACACAGTCAAAAGGCTTCAAACTGTGTTGGCATGCCGGTGAGACACAAAAAGTGTCTCCCCGATGCCACAAGACCCAATTACACATTATTGCCAAGAGTCGTCTCCATCGGCAAGAGGTTACATCGATATCACAAATTGCACCGACTTCAATATTTCTATCAGCGAGACATACCACTCTTCGGTGAGACATTATACCAATGTTCAAAGTCACATCGAAATGTTATACCATCAGCAAGACTTACTGCTCTCGCCAAGACATCCCACTGAGCCTTCATGTTATTTTGAAGCATCCAACAGTCGGTGAGACTCATCGCTTTCACCGAGACATCACACCGAGGTCTCAAGTCATACCGAGCGCCAAATAATAGTCAGCAAGATTTATCACTTTCGCTAAGAATTCTTATCGAAGCAAGTGTGTTACACCGATGACTCCAAGATTTTCCCCGTCGACGAGACCTCTCTTCATCGCTAAGATTTCTTCCTGAGACCCTTGTGTTACCCCGAGTGAATACTATCGATGAGACACACCAACTGTCGCCAAGAGTTCTTATAGAGTGTTCAAGTCACCCCGATGTCTCTAGGATAAAACTGTTGGCGAGACATCCATATCGGTAAGACTTCTTACCGAACACCCAAGACTCTCTCCGAAGACTTCAACAGAAAACACTGTCGGGGAGACTTTGATTGTCACTGGGACTTCACACCGAAGTACGCCTTTCGGCAAAGGGTCTCCCCGATATACAATATGAATGGCCTGTCGGCCAAAGATCTCCACTCGGCATAGGGCTACAACGACAGTCACAAGTCACAGCGATAAGCTCCTTCGGCATGACTTAGACATTGTCTCTACGACTGCATTAAACCACAAGATTCAAAGTCGCTTAAGCCGGGCCACTCAAAGCATGTCACACCGACTTGTCTTCTAGAGGCTCTACTTTATGGGATTGAGGCATATATTTCAACAATCTCCCATTTGACTTTAAGATCACACAGCACCTCCATAGCACAACAAAAATTTACTAAAATATGGGCACTAAGGCCCAGCCTAACCCACACCACCAACTTCTGTTTTGTGCTCATCGCTTCGGCCAATGCATCTCGCAACATTCTCCGTGAGTAACAACTTTTTCCAAACCGACCTTCCGTCCTCCACCATATCTCGCATTAAAGCCGGCATTCATACATCTATATGTTTCTGGCCCGCATGGAAAGTGTAGGATTTTGCTGCACAAATTGCACTCCTACCCTACAAAAAAATTATTTTCCCTACATCGTTCAATGCCGTAACACACAAACGCTTTAACCAAAGACCGCTTTTTTACAAGCATAGCCGCCATGTATTCACTTTGTAGTGGACAAGTGACTATAGCCTACCGCTATCACTCATCCAACTCATTGCACCACCATTCATCATGAAAATGTATCCACTGGTGGACCTCCTACTGTTAATGTCCCCTGCCCAATCAGAATCCACATACCCTCGAATACTGAGAGTCCTCTGTGATTCAACCAAGTTCCCATGGTAACACAAAGCAAACTCTGAAGTGCCCTTCAAATATCTTAAAACTCTTTTCACAACATCTCAATGTGTTCTTCCAGGATTAGCCATAAACCGACTAAGAACTCCCACTGCTTGGGCAATGTCTGGCCTTGTACAGACCATTGCATACATAAGACTGCCAACTGCACTAGCATAGGGTACACTGGTCATGTCCTCCATCTCAGTAGGATATTTTGGATAGTCTTCAATAGATAGCTTCATTCCCTGCAAGACTGGAACAACTAGCTGCTTGTAATCATTCATGCAAAATCTCTCTAGAACAGTCTTGATATACTTACTCTGACTAAGCCAAAGTTTTCTACTATTCTTGTCCCTGGTTATCTCCATCCCAAGAATATACCTTGCTGCACCAAGATCTTTCATTTCAAACTTAGCAGACAACAGAGACTTAAGATAAGAAATCATCAACTTAGTATTGCCTATGAACAACATATCATCAACATAGAGAGCAATAATAAGCACTCGATCACTTTCAGCTTTATAATACACACAATGATCATATTTTGATCTTACAAGTCCCAAAGACAATACAAAAGTATCAAATTTCTGGTACCACATTCTAGGTGACTGCTTTAACCCATACAGAGACTTTTTTAACTTGCAAACCAATTTCTCTTTACCTTTCTCCACAAAGTTCTCAGGTTGGGACATGTAAATCTCTTCTTCAAGATCACCATGAAGAAATGTTGTCTTCACATCCATCTGTTCGACCTCTAAGTCATACACTGTTGCAAGTGACAAAAGAAATATGATAGATGTTAGTTTAGCTACAGGAGAAAAAAATTCCGCATAATCAATTCCCTCTACCTGGGAATAACCTTTCGCAACCAACCTCACCTTATATTTTTCCACACTGCCATCCAGACCAATCTTCTTCTTAAATACCCATTTGCAGCCAACAGCTTTTCTGCCTTTAGGCAAGGGCACCAAACTCCAAGTGTCATTCTTTTTTAATGATGCCATTTCTTCATTCATGGATTCCAACCAAGAGTTTGAATCAGACATTCTAAATGCCTCTTTCATAGTCCTAGGCTCATAAGTGCTAGAAATTAAAGCATAGGCACAAGTAGAATCTATCAAAAAAAACCCATACCTATCAGGTTGCTTTCTTTCACGAGTTGACCTCCTTAATTGCTGAGGTTGAGGTTCTTCTTCTTCTGAACTTTCAGAACTGCTTGAGCTCTCCTCAGTTTCAGGTACATTTTGAATTTTGAATTCCTCTTTCTCTGGTGTAGGAGGAATTTCAACTACATCCTTATTGTTTTCTGACTTTGTCTCTAACTGCAGATCCAAGGTAGAAGGCTTCAGCTCACGAAAGATTATGATTCTGTTGTACATAACCTTCTCCGTATCAGGATTCCAAAGCTTGTATCCTTTTATGCTAGCACTATAGCCAATAAAAATACATTTAACAACCTTGTTCTCCAAATTAGATCTTTTATCATATGATACATGAGCATATGCCTCACAGCCAAAAACACAAATATGTCTCAAAGAGGGCTTCTTACCAGACCACGCTTCCAAAGGTGTTTTCTCAACAAGAGTAGAGTTTGGAGAAAAATTTATCAAGTAACATGTTGTAGCAGCTGCCTCAGCCAGAACTTCTCCTCCAAGTCGGCACTACTCA
>VDFB02307224.1:0-14578 GCA_007258455.2 Sequoia sempervirens | reverse complement strand
CACCAAATCAAAAGTCTTTTTAAACTAGAAATCTTTGCGAAATTATCTTTTTAGAGCACCAAACTAAAAATGTGCAAGTTGTGGGGTTCATTTTATAGTACCAATTCAAAGTTTTCTAATCTAAGAAGCTTCTAAAAAATTGAAAACTTCAACCGTTCACCTTCTTTGCAATAAATGTGTTAGTTGTTTCTTCATGTAACGTGTACCGTATCCTACAAGAGCTGCATAAACAACGTTAGCACCACTCAAACATCTAAATCAAGCAACCGTTAATGTTAGAAATCAAAAAATAACTTGTGGCTTTTGGATAAAACTTTAACATAACAAAAGCAGAATTTTTAAGCAACAACGGCCCTATTAGAAGCAATTGTGGCTAAAAACATCAAAGTCCACCTTTGTTTATCAAGTAGAAGTGGCTGAAAAATGGGAAAGCGCCTATGTTATTTTAGCAAAACTGACTACGATCGAAATGATAGATTGATCACGTGAATTTCCTGTAGCTTTTGTATGAAAAATTTTCAAGTGCATTTTCAGAACCTACAATTATTCAAAACTCACTCAAGGACATGTTAGTGTTAAGGACCATTGTCCCACCAAGTGCTCCAGAATGTGTAAAGGGGGAAATTGAATAATGCATTAAGATAATCAATCATCAATGAATTAAACTAATCTAATTCATCAAGATTCATACCCATTACTCATGGAATGAAACTATGAAGAAATGAATACAAACAATGCAACCAAAAGAGATAACATAAAATGAACTCAAAAACTATAGTGTTACCATCTCATGTCGAAATATATTCGCAAAGATGTTGGATCATTTGTTGTATCAATTCAAAGCCTCCATTTGTGCATAGAAAAAGCTTCAAAGTTTGTGTGTGTTGATTGAAGATGTGTGTTAAAGTTCTCAAGAAATCTATTATAATCTCAGCATTACTTTGATGTGTAAAAGATGTTGATTCTTTGATCATTTTTGAGAATAAATGAGGTTGTTATATAGATTTTGTTTTTTGAAATGAATACTCAAGATCACGTAGTAGAATATCCTAATCAACGGTTGAAAGATGTTGAGAGGATTTAGATGGGAAGAATCAGTGGATTTTGATTACATAATTAGTGTGATTGATGAGATCAATTTGAGTGTTCAATGGAATTGAGGAAATATATTTATTAATCTATGAAATTGAATAAATCATGTCGAACCTTTAGTGGGATTGAAGAATAGATGAATCAGTCAAAAAATAGATGGATCAGTTAGCCAATCAGTGTGAGCAATCAGGGGATCATAATTTACTCAATCATAAAAGTGGGTGAGGGTAATTAATTAATCTTTTTGAGTTGAACATGAAAATCATGTTTGACTTTTGTAAACAAAGTTGTATTTGTTTTTTTTTACCTTTTTGAATGATGTTTGAATAATTTATTTAATTATTCAAGTTTAGGGGAAAGTGATTTAGTTAAACTATTAAGTTTTAATAATTTAATTGATTTAGGGGAATAGGGTAAATTAGTGAGATAATTAAATAATTGATGTTATTTAATGAATGCAGAGGAATAAAATTAGATTAGGACTTTATTAAATAAATGAAATTTATTTAATTGGTCAAAAATGATGAAAAAGTGAATTAGTTAAATAATGTAATATTGTTCAATTAATAGAGGAAATTAGGGCTTTTTATTCAATTGATATGAAATGCAATGATATTAGGTGATAATGATGTTGGTGATGAAAAAATGTCATTTAGAATGTGCAATGAGTGTTAGGTCATTTTTACATGTCTACACTCACCCCACACAGGCAATCTAAAGATACGGTGTATGTCCTCCAGTGTAACTGTCATCTTCCCTATTGGGAGATGAGTGGAAGTATCTATGTTCCACCACTCAACGAGTGACATAAACATAGCATCATGATATCTCATCAGTGGCATGAGATAAATCCAAAACAATCTAGTAGTGTGCAAATTCTACTCATCCTCCGGTGATAGTTGGGTAACCTGCTCTTAGAGTAATGAAATTAGGGTAACTTGCTCTCAGAGTAATGAAATTAAGTGACCTAAATTTTTTTGAGCATGTGGCAAGACTTTTATAGAAAAAGAAGAATCATCAGTAATGCAACAAAGGTAATAACAAAGTAGTCAAAAGTAAAGCAATTGTAATGCAGGACACAGGTTCCATTTTGGGACAGGGGCACACACCCTTTTGGGATTGGGGTGCCCAAAGTGGATAGGGATGCCTTGATTTTTGAGAAAACCTTGAAAAATGTGCCAAATAATGAAATAAATCATAGGTAAAAGGAATTGACAACTCACCGTTGGTCCCACTATGCCTCGTGTAGTGTCCTCTTGCAGAACCTCAAGCCTCGGGGTCTAGTATGGTCATCAACTCAACATCCTCACTCCTTGGTGTAGTGGTATTTTAATCTAGACCTTCAAAAAGTAAAAGTGAAAATGATAGTCAAAAAGTGGATATTGCACTAACATATAGTAAAATTTTGTATGTGTATATCAGTCAGTTCACCATAGTGGAGGCTATCAAACTTCAATTTTGATGTCATGTGTTGTGTTGGATTTTTAGTTCTGTCCCCATCCATATCTAATGTTTGTTGATAGTTGGTGTTAAGATCTCATGACCCTATCAAAAGTGTTTACATCACCAAGTTTAGTAATTTTATTTGGTTCAATTTCTACCCTAATTCTACCTCCATAAATCAAGAAAAATTAAGGGGGCATACATCTACCCTTGAATTCAGTTATCCATAAAAGTTGATATGTTTTATTAAAGATGATTTTTGAATACCTAAAAAAAATAGTTTTGCGAGATGTGGTTCCTAACATTGTGGATTTGCAGATGACTACATTGGGGTCTTGATTCTCCCATTTATGAATGATTCATAATATGATCCATATGAGTATCCTTTTTGTGCAACATGATTTACTTTCATTACTTTAGCCTACATATGCACATAGTGTCATATAGGCGCTAAAGTGGGGGCTAAATGTAGTATCATAAATTTTACTCAGTTGTAGGTGATAGTATAATTTCATACTTATTTTGGACCTATTTTAGTGACCCTCGCATTTATGCATTTTTAACACCTCCTAACTAGGCCCTAATCTCATAAATTATGCATTTTGAGACCTATTTTATTATTTTTTGAGAAATTGCAAGGCATTGAACAAATGCATCCAATTCATATTTTGACCTTGACCCTTAATGTCTTGGAAATTTGGGCCCCCCTTCTTAGCCAAGACCCAATTTTGGATATGTTAGAGTGGCCATTTTAACATTCAAAATTAAAATTTCAAATATCGTCTTTCGGGATCTAATTTTTGGGAAATCAAAGAAATTCCTATAAATACCTAGTATTTTCACCATTTCAAAACTAGAACACATGAAGAAGAAATAAGAGAATAAAAGAGAAGCAAGAGATCATTCTGCCACATTTGAATTTGCACGTTTTTAGCTTATTTATAGAATTTGATCAAGTCTTATGCCATGATTGAAGATTGATGTCAATAGAAGAGCATGGTGGATTCTAGGTTTGGGAGATGCATTTTTTCATTTCCTTCAACCTAATGATTTGTTTCCTAGTGTTCTCATCTTCAAAATTCATCCCATTCTCAGCCTAAAGTAAGGTAACATTTTCTTGCAGATTTACTAAGGGTGTTTGACTTCTCCCAAGGTAGATCTTGTCACTTTCATATAGGAATCTCTCTCTGACACACTTGAGTAGGGTTTCTTTGCATTTTATCTCATAGCAACCTTAGACACACTTAAGGTTAGGGAACATTTACCATTTTTAATCAAATCTTTAGATTTGTGGAGGTAGAAATACCAAAACAAGGGCTTGAATGAGGCAAACTCCTATATAGCCACTCCACCATCTCTTTTGCAAATTTGTTGCAAGTCTATATCCAAAGACAAAGGTTCGCAAGGTAGGAAATAGAGAGCAGACAAAGAGATACAGGATAAAGTTTTGAAGTTCAAAAAAGGCTTAAAAAGACACATTCATCCAGGGGTAGCCTAGTCCTACTACAATAGTTAGATCCAACTTTTGGTGATAGGTACATAACCCTCTGCACTTCCTAGATTTGCTTGCAGGTTTCTATTTTATTTTGTGTATCGTCGAGATCTTGCATTTTTTATATTAGGGCATATAGTCTAATTAGGTTAATCATAGCCAATCATTTCCAATCCATTTTCAAGTCCCCAAGAATGTAGATCTAGGTCTGATTGGCTTGCCTTCTAGGTTGAAAGTCAATCTATTCACCTTGTTGATTTGCATTCTAATGAACTTGTGAAAAAGGGATATAATTGACCCTAGGTTTTGGCATTAAACTGAAGGTTCTCTTTTTCTACATTTCACTTAAATACTTCAATTAATAATTTTTAGCTAAGTTTACACTAAATTGAATAGGTTTGATTAATTATAATAAAAAAATTCACTTGGAAATAAGTTTCCTTCTACATTTAAATTAGGGCTCATTTCAACCCAAAATTATAAAATTAATATTTATGTAAGTTTTCTCAGATGATTTTAATTGAACTCATTAAAGCATAAAGTCATACCTTATTCATTAATATATTGACAAGGCAACATTTTAAACCAATGTAATTATTTTAAAATTTACTCACAAGAAATTTCATTTAAGGTCAATTTGTTAGATTTAAATAAATTCCAAGACTTATTTCCTTCTTAAAAAAAATAGAGAATTAAATTTTAAACTCATTAAACTTGCAAAAACAATATGTAAAAGTTTCTTTATTAAAGCCTCAAAAGTGAATTTAAGTTGTCACTTAAGGAAGGGGTCCTAGTCTCATAGACCCCCACCATGAGCCAAATTAATCACTATTACCAATAGTTAATTAGATTAAACATAAATTTTAAGCTATATCAAAAGCTAATAAATTGAGCAATGAATCTCCACTATTAGATTTGTTTAATCTTGGCCCTTAGATTTAGGGTAGCCAAAAGAAACCCTAAATCATAAGAATTCCCTATAACACTCCTCTTCATCACATTTTCACTTCATTTGTTTGTGCAAGTTGGAGAGATGGAGAATTGGGAAGAGGCCCTTGTCATTTTTGCAAGTTCAAGACCTTTGCTACTCCATGAGGGTTTCTTTTAGTGGATTTCATAATTCCATTCAATCAGGGTTGCATTTCTTTTTTTTTTTGTTTCTTTTCATCCAATTTCATTATTTAATTTATCATCTCCTTTATTTTATAGATCTACAAAATTATAGAGGTGTTCATATATTGATGTTGCAGAGAATGATTGAGAAATGTGGATTTACTTTTGCTTTTCAAGAATGCATATAGTATATGGTGTATCATTGTCATCTTATTTTATTTTTTTCTCTTGGGGGTTTGTAGGTCGACACAACCAAAATGAGTCTTCAGTCATTGTTGTTTTGCAGCAGACCACATGTATGCAGGGTCTTTGATCACTGATGTTTTTTTATTTACACAACATTAAATATATATGTGTTTCAATAGAACTATTACTACTGTATTTATTTGAACAATAGTGATATTACATCTAAATCGTTTAAAAGATCTGTGTTTTTTTTGTTGTTTTTATTTTAGACAACAAAAATTATAAAAGAAAACATTTTTTTCATTTTTTGTTATTTTATTTATATTTTTATAAATATCAAATAAAATTAATATTGGGGTTGGCCCCATTATTAGGGGCCGACACCTCCCATAGAGGTCGCGACCCCTTTAGGGATCACGACCCCCATGGGAGCCTCAAACCCAAAGAGGGCCACAGTGGCAGGGCTATGACCTAGCACCCCCTATATTTACTTCTTTTATTTACTTTTTAATAAAAAAAATATATTGCTTGTATAATATATCATATTTTATATATTACAAAAATATGTGGGTTAGTTTTATAATATAATTTTCAGATATGTAATATATATTGAAATTATATTATATATAATGAACAATTAAATATTCATTAATTATATATATAGATGGTACATTGTATTTTTTGAAGTTATAAATATTTATTTAAATAATATCTCTCACTAATTTAAGCATATATATATTTCATGTATATCTATTTTTATAAATTTTGATATATATATAAGGCACTTTCAATTATTGACTTAAAATTTTAATATATTTAAATTTTCAAAGGAAGAAGAAAATATGAGTTATCACCTACAACTACATATGGGTTGAGAAAAAATACACATTATATCTTCTTCCAAAACATAACAACTCAAACATTTATTATTTCTTGTGATGCTTATTATAATTCAAAGGAAGAGGCAAGTGTTTATTAGGGGATGATTTATTTGTTGTTCTCAAGCTATCTTTATTTTAGTAGCACATTTGTAGATAAAAAATAAAAATAAAAGGAAATGCATTCACTCCTTCCATTTGAAACTTTGAAACACATATATTCTTTTTTTATAACAACAAATACAACTCTTCTTTACTAAAATAAAAATTCAAACACACGTTTTCTTTGGGAGTCTTAGACTCAAATGCCTATCATTATCATTATGAAAAAATATCATATTTCTTTCAAAAAAACATTTAAACACCTCTTAATCCCAACTCTTCTCTTAACACAAGCTCATAGAGTATTTAGTTTTCCTTTTTCACAATAAGATACAAATTCTTTACATAATCTTTTCATACTACAATTGATATATAGAAATGACACAAACAACATGCCAATGAGTAATAATTGATCTCCACCCAATCTTAATGGCATCATGAAGCCTCATGGGCTCTAGCCATACCCCTAAGTAAGAAGAAGAAGACTACCAAATGATCTTGGTATGAAAATTGACACAAATTCCTATTTACCCATTTCACAACACAACTCTCAACCCACATACTCAAAAAATTTGAACTCTCCTCAACTTGTTTTCAAACAATAACAAAATAACATGACAAATCTTCTATATAAACTAACTTGGTAGCAACAATAAAATAACTTATCTCCAAGGATTATGCTTCTTGAACATCACCACCATGTGTGAGAGCTCCTTCTTTCTCTCTAACTTTATTTCATTTTCTCTCTAAAACTCACAATAATGGTTCTCCAAAAGGAGAAGTGGGTAACATCCATTTCCTCTTTACAAATAAGTATAAAGAAATTCAACTTCAATCTTCTTGAATGAGGTAGTGACACTTGTCACTCTCTCATTCAATCTTCAAGCACACTCTCCCATAAGTGTCTAAGGAAATTTGGGGATATGGGAAGGGAAGGAGTGTGACCCAATCTATTCAAAAAGTCTTCATATTCATTAAGAGGGAGATGGAGTACTTGGTCACTCCATCTCTCATATTGCATCTTATAATTGAGTTTGGAGACCAAGAAACTCTTCCCCTTTCCCTAAATCTTCCAAATCCACCACTTCTCTAAATGGCCAATAAATGAGGATCATATCTTGGATATGGCTATAATTAGGCACCCAACCCATAGGTACCTATCCCAGTGTCTTAAAAATCATGAAACCACTTAAAAATATGCTTTTAAACCCCCTTTAAAATCACAATAAAGAGTGCATCCGAAATTTTACTCCAATAAGGGTTTGCAACCCCTAATTTCCTACTTACACTCTTAACCATATGGTTAATACTTAATTACCCCCACAAGACATCCTAACAAATAACCCCATACATTCAGCCCTAAACATACTTAATCCAACCTTTAACATTAATGCTACTTACCTTTTTGGTTACAAGGGTTCACAACAATTAATTTTACAAGGGGTATTAACTTAGGTCCATATGGTCCTCTTTTTTTCTTTGACATGATTATTGTACCTACACATTAGCTCACATCATTTATATCAAACATATATTAGTAACATTAGACCATAATAATATAAAACTCAATATTATTTAGACCATATTCTATACAACTATTAATTATCCACCCAATTCAATATACCATTCATGCCTATTAATCACATCAAACAAGATCCATCTTTAATCAATTAAATACTACAATTAGAAAGCATCATTCATCTATTTGCTTAATTCTATTTTCCTAATTATTCATTATTGTTGATTACTACTCAATTAGATATAGAATATATTCTTCTCGCCTCTTCCACACACTTGTGGTCTTACCATACTTGATCGATGTTTCATCCATGCATACCAGGTTGTAGCCATTCAACCTTCATGTGCCATCATTCACAAGTTGTCATTCTTCTAGTCACACTCACTACCACTATCCACCTTAGGAGACATAAAACTCATTAGTATTCGTTTAGTAAGATCTAACTCAAATATCCCTCCTAGCTTTGTATTAAATCAACTAGTTCATTGAAATGCTACTCATAAATCATAATCATCTTCACCATAAAATATTAGCCTTAGCTATACTAGATGTTCATTTTTCAATTTATATATCACCAAATAAATTGTAATAATTTTATAAAATACAAATTTGAGAAGCTAAATATTTAGAGAATATTCATTTAAACTAGATAGCAATCCTCACTTATAAAACATACTATAGGACACAAGGGTTAATTATTTTCTTCTTGAACCAATTCATAATCCAATAACCAATTCCATTTTGTTTTTTTATTATTGTAAAATAGGTTTTGAAGGGGCCCTAAAATCCTATACAAAAGAAAAGGCAGCAAAGATAAAGTAGTTAAGATACCTCACCAACATAAAAATCAGGCTAATTAAACAACAATCAACACACCATCAGCAAACAAAAACCCAAGACACAACAAACAAAACAAAAAAGACAACAAAAGAAATGACTAAAGAAGTTCCTTTGACATCCTAGATGCTTCTAGATCCTTAGATATCACCTTATTGTGCATTTCCATGATCTCTTCAACATCTTGCCTCAACACCATATTGTTCTTTTTTGTTTTGCTACGAGTACAAATGCTCAACCCAGTTCCCAAGTCAGAAACTTGCATACCCTTCTCAGCGTCATCACCCCCATCCTGATTCACCAGCTCATTAAACATGGATTTACCCATCCATTCCCTAGCTTTTTCATTTAGGAACACCAAACCTTCAGTAGAGGACTCAAGCTTATCCTTGGTGAGATTAATCAAAAAATTGAGATCATTACACAACTGCAAGGAATTCCTCTCCATAGTGGAAAGCCTAGGACCATGATCTCTCTTCAAATTAGCAACATCTTCCACCATAAGGCCGAGGTTGGAATTTAGCGATCTTACAGTACTAAAGATAGAGTTCTTCTCCCTTAAGATTCTTAGGGTAGATATATTGCAGCGAGTGATCGTGTCATACTTTCCATGGAGGTCCTAGACCTCTTGAACCAGCCACATAAGCAAATTAAAAAAGATATTTTCCCCTTCCTTGAACAACCCAGAATCCTACGAAAAGTCCATCTCACCCCAATACAAACCCCTCCCCTGATGGGAGCTTATGGGAGGGTCTTCTTCCTTGAAACCCTCGGGTGAAGCAACCTTTTCTTTGTCTTTGTCTTTAGACACTGACACAACAAGAGAATCCTCCAAATCCACAACACTATTCACCTTCCTCACAATTGGGACCCCCTCACCACCACCACAATCCTAAAAATTATCCTTGTTCACAAAATCTACCACCTCACCAACCTTATTACCCCCAATTCCCTCTTGCATATTTTCCACCAGTTCATGGGAACACATCGGCCCCTGTTTCAAAGTCTTCCTTCTACTTTCTTTACCCTCCAAAACCTCTTCATCGCAAGCAACCTGAATTCTATATTTCACACATGAGGAAAAGGGCTTAACCTTTTTGATAGAGATTTTCTTACCCCTAGTAGATGGGGTATAATCTAGGTCTTTGTGGTAACCATCCGACCATGCAGAAGAGTCATCCTCAATTTTCATTCCAGCATCATCTTCAACCATCTAGAATTTCCCACTCATCTTCTTCTTCTTATTGGACTTACCAGGCTTAACAGGAATAGGGGACTCAATAAAAAAATTAGCTTTTATATGTTCCACTATCAACAACATCAAAACCTTATGTAAGAAGGGATTTCTAGGATTCCTTCTGAATTTTGCAATCCCATCTTCCAAAGATAGCAAAAGATAGAAAGGGAAAGAAATAAGCTTACCATGACGGAAATGATTAAGCAGCACTAAGTGGTTCCCATATAGAGTCGTGTACCTCACATCCAAGGTAAATTAATGCATCAATGCCATGGCCACCTCACCCCAAATAGGCTTGATTTTGGTGCAATCATAACCCCCACATTGGATTCTAACCATTTTGGCCTTCTCCTTGTCCCATAAGAAGTTTATTCTGACAACCATAGACATGGATTTATCTCTATAAAATTTCCTTCCTTGAGTCGACATCCCTGTTACTTCTGCAATAAACTTCTCATTAATAGTGATGTACATACCAAACAAACTCAACACCCAACAATGCCAAGCTTCAATAAACTCTCATGAGACATTCAACTTAAACTCGTGTAATTTCTCCATGAACGGGGTTACCCCCCCCCCCCCTTCTGTAAAATTTCCCACACATCAGCATTTGCTTTGATCTCATCATAGGAGAAAGGCTCTATCCTACATTGATGCAGAGAGGAATTCATACACTCTAATCCCTCTCTAAAACCCTCACAATAATAGCTAAAACAAAATAAGGAGATTGCAAATTAACCTCAACAAATCGTTTGCACATGAAACCACTAAAATTTTCTACTAAAGAAATCTTATTACAAATGAATTTCAGTCATCTATGGACTAATATACAACAATTAGAACCCTTACAAACATCAAATATGCAAATTAAATATCATTCAAACACAATATATGCTCAACTAAGTGAGCTCCTGCAAACTATTCACCTTCTAGCACCACAACTCCACCTACAACTCCTATAGCTTATCCTCATGGCTTCAATTTTTTTTTTGACTTTACTCATCTTCTAAAATCTGATTTTTATCTTCATTATGCAGCCCTCATGGCTACCTTGAACACCTACAAAATACCTCTTCTCTTCACAAGTTGATTTTTTGTACTCTTTCTTATGCAACTATTAGGAGCAACCAGCAAGTTTTTTCTCCAAACTAGCCACTATTGATTGTTGTTGAATACATTAAAGGCTCCATTTTATAGAGATTAAAACCTTTTTAAGGCACCAAAAGGGGCACCCAAATCTTCTATTCATTTCCCTCCAATTTTCTTTTGAAATTCTTATGTTTGTGATTAAAATTCATCATTAAATGCTTCCAAATATGGCACACAAAATTGCTATGCCGTATTGCATGACTTTCTACAGTAAATTCGTCATAAAAATCAATAAAATCATGAATAAATCGTGCTCATCCACCCTGAATTGAAAATTGAAGTCATTTATTGTTTTTTTCCCAAATATCACTAGCTCTTTTTCCTCCATTCTAGGCATGCAAATTGAAAGAGTAGAATGCCAAATGCCACTTTCCATAATAAAAATTCTATAGGCATATAAATTGAGAAAATTAATTAATTTTAAATGTATAATATGCCGATGAACGCCTTCAATCCTTGAAACATTGAAATTATGCAATATAATAATTTTAAAAGTGCATAAAATACCTTGTTTGCCTTTGATTTTGAATGGAAGCCAAGTCTTGATAAAATAAATATTTCATCCTTCAAAACTCCACAAGATTCTCTTAAAGCTCCAACCTACGCCAAAAATGTAAAAATTAAACAAGAAAATAAAATATTTATTTTTGGTGATGCGGGATTGCTTGTGAGCTCAGATGCTCCTACATTATACACATATTCCCACCCATCTTCGATGGTGAAAATTTCATAGTAGAGAGACCCCACAAAAAATAAATGAAATAAAACAAGGCCGGAGATAAAATTACACCCAGAAAGCGTGTAGGCCTGCCTTTCGAGGTACAAAGAAAAATAATGGCTAGAAACCTCCTTCACATACAACTCATACTCCCAAAATTTCCAATGAGCACCACTAGCGTCAAGTGTCTTATCAACATGAAATGATAATAATTAACACACCAAACCTTGAGAACACCTAAAGAGACGACCCCCTCCAAAAAATAAGAAGATATCATTATTAAGCAAGGATATAAGCTTCGTCGGTAGGTTATCATTAACCTCCCAAGATCTAGCCGATGCCACACTGAGATTTGCCAACAATTCTGCCACCCCATTTGCCTCACGAAAGGCATGGGAAATATAAACTTCATCAAAATCATTCAACATAGAGAGGGTGTCCACAATAAATATTTCAAAAGACAAAGGAGGGGAAATTTTTCTAAGGCAATTAATAATATTCAATGAATCCCCTTCAACCCAAAATTTGGAAATCCCCTTCTCCCTGGCCAACTTAATGTCATGATAGGTTGTCACTGCTTCAACATAGTGGTTTAACCAATTCCATTTTGTTATCTAAACATGTTCACATTTTTTATGTATTATAGAGTGCAAGTTTACTCTAAGATTTATTAATGTAATATAATAATGACAACATATACTTCATTCATCATCTCCAATGAAATTCCTTAGTAATCAATAGAAAACACATAGTAAATAAGGGTTATATAAGTTTCATACAAGGCGGGGCCTTATAATCATTCTCATTCTATTGAGTTCATGAAATATTGTTTTCAAATGTTTTATGCTAACTTAATTGGTAGAAACATAATTTTTATTAACATATCATATGGCTAGATAATTATACATCATAATTCAAGAATTAAGGATGTTATATTGGTTGAGAAAGATAAATATGATTATTTTTTTTCAAAATATTTATAAGTTCACTAAGTTTTGGCATGAAAAGAGGAATCATGATGGTGTAGGATCATGTGTAAAATGTCTATAACATGCAAAGAGTTGAAGTACCAATAAGGTACTAAGTTGAAAAATGTAACAACCATCATGGAATGGTGTAACTCAACAATGGGTCCAAGTAATGAAAGAGTCTACAATTCATATATTTTTTGGTTGGTATAACAAACTAACATTGAAAAACATAAATATTTGTGTATAGTAATATGATCAAATGAGTTCCACTCATTTGAAATCTCTAGTACAATTTTATAGAGTATTTATACAAGAGAGATGATATATTTTTATTTTGTGTGTATAGATTTTACTGGGAAAGAGTGTTGATCAAAAGAGTGGATTGATAAATTGTCTTCTAGACCTTTAGTTCCACCTAAAACATACTAAATTATACCAACAGTACAATTCATTGAAATGGAAACATCAAGTGAATTTCTCCATGTATCATGTCTAGTGCAACTAAGTATTATAGATATATTATTTAGTTGAAATTAATATTTTTGTTTATTCTATTACATATTAAATCATTTAGTGAAATTGATTTCTTCATACAATTTAGTTCAAGGCATGGTTAAGTGGAGCAAGATGAGGGACAAAAAAGTGACCAAAAAAGAAATTCATATATGCTATGTAAAACATGTACCAATCATAACATGCATATGTTATTTATTGGATTAAATCCAAGATATAATGTGTATGAATTATGGATTATATCAAATCCAAGCTATAACACACTTATTTATAACTCCTACATTTTTTAAAATTTTAAAAATCTCACCCTTTAGGCTTAGATTTCCAAGCCTAATGGTTGGAACTTCATTTTGGTGAAAAAAATCCATGTTTTTAATATAAAATATCATGCTCAATCTTCATCCTCATATTCTTTTCTAACAATATTTCAAAAGACCACTAGAAAAATATAAAATGATTTCTTAGCTTTATATATATATATATATAATTTTTACTTCATTTTAACATTTTCTTCATATTCTTCAAATACATATGCATTATTTTTTTTTCATATTATTTGGCTCATTTATCCAAATTTTTTTAAAATGATCTTTACACATTGAAAAAATATTTTTTTATTTTTGTGAAAGTTATGTGACATGCACCATTAATTATGTTTTTTAGGATGTACCTGATTTCAAGAATCACAAAAAAATCAATAAAAAATATTCATATTGTAATACTCACTCAGCTATATTTCCACCAATTAGTTTTTAAAATCACTTATCATAGTGAAAAATGGTAGGTGCACACCAAACTCTATATTATATTTTTTGATAAAAATAGAAACACTTTTGTGTGTGTGCTCAACATTTTAGCTACTTTGTTTTAGCTATTTTTAAAATGATTTAATTTTTTTTATAAACTAGATTTAGAATAATACATCTTTATTTTTATTATCACATCTTCAAATTTTGAGTTAAAACATATTAAATTACTCATCAAAATTCTAGTTTAGCTGGTTTGGAAAAAATGATAACCTTTGACCCCTTTTTGTGTTCCATTTCCATGCACTTACCCTCATGTTTATACAATTATTGATGATGATAACAATAAGAAGGTTTTTTCCATTGAATAGAGACAAAAAGATTGACTACCCCAATTACAAATAGATAAGATATTGTGTATCTTATAGGGTCTTTTATTACTACTGGAACATGATTTAGAAGGTACCCAATGAATAAGTTTTTTTTGTGATTGTTCAAATACTTTGAAACACATAGGAAGATTATTCATTATTATGCCGAGAGGCGTAACCTTATAATGGTAGCAGACCCCTATAGGAGGCC
>VDFB02307223.1:0-24254 GCA_007258455.2 Sequoia sempervirens | reverse complement strand
CTATGTTGCATTAATGAGTCAAATCATTGAGTCGAAGCCTTCCAATGTTGAGGAAGCTACTAGTCAGCAAGTATGGAGAGATGCTATGACTAAAGAGTATCAATCCATCCTCAAGAATGATGTTTGGGACATAGTACCTAGACCTGAAGGAAAATCTGTTGTATCTTCTAAGTGGCTCTTCAAGATCAAGCATGTGGCTGATGGGAGCATCGAGAAGTACAAGGGTAGGTTTGTGGCTAGAGGATTCTCTCAGAAAGAGGGAGTAGACTATGAGGAAACCTTTGCTCCAGTTGCTCGTTATACATCCGTCAGGACCATCATTGCTATTGCAGCATCTAAAGGATGGAAGATACACCAGATGGACGTGAAGACAGCATTTCTGAATAGTGTAATTGAGGAATAGGTATATATTGAGCAACCCAATGGATTTGAGGTTCATGGGAAGGAGTCTCATGTTTGCAGGTTGAAGAAGGCTTTGTATGGTCTTACGCAGGCTCCTCGTGCTTGGAACGAAAGAATTGATCGATACCTGATGAGCTTGGGCTTCTCCAAGAATGATGTTGATTCAAACATGTACTTCAAGGTAATTGATGGCGAAGCATTGATCTTGGTTCTCTATGTTGATGATCTAATTCTTACTGGAGAAGATCACCTCATTATCAAATGCAAGGAGTTAGCTTCTGAATTTGAAATGAAGGATCTTGGTCTCATGCACTACTTCCTTGGTTTAGAAGTATGGCAAAAGCCGGATGAGATCATTCTGAGTCAAGGGAAGTATACTATTGACATCTTGAAGAGATTTGGTATGATGGATTGCAAATCCATGTCTACACTTATGGAGACCAACTTGCAGAAGCTAAAAGAGGCTGCAACTAATTCAGATCTAGTGGATCCCACTATGTACAGGCAATTGATTGGATTGTTGATGTATCTAGTCAATACTAGACCAGATATTTGCTATGTAGTGAGTGCACTTAGTCAGTTCATGTGTGAACCAAGGAAAATACATCTAGTTGTAGCAAAGCATATCCTGAGATACTTGTGTGGCATAGTTGGGTATGGCTTGAGATATTCTTCTGATGTGGACTTGAAGCTGGATGGATATTCGGATTCTGATTGGGCAAGGTGTGTTGCTGATCGGAAGAGCACCTCTGGATGTTGCTTTAGTTTGGGGTCTGCGATGATATCCTGGTGTAGCAGGAAGCAGTCTTCAGTGGCACTGAGCACCATAGAGGCCGGGTATATTGCAGCTTGTGTGGCAGCTCGAGAAGCAGTGTGGCTTCGGAAGCTCCTTGCAAGATTGTTTGGACAATCATTGGAGCCGACTATCATTCATTGTGATAATCAAAGTTGTGTAAAGCTTTCTGTCAATCCAATGTTTCATGACAGAACTAAACATGTTGAGATCAAATACCACTATATCAGAGATATGGTATTGAGGAAAGCGATCCAATTGAAGTACATCAGCATTGATGAGCAGACGGTAGATATTCTCACCAAGCCTCTCTCCAGAATAAAGTTTGTGTACTTTCGAGACAAGCTTGGTATTGTGGAGAATGAAGCCCTAGCTGAGAGGGAGTCTCAGCATCAATGATCTTCTTTAATGCATTTCTCTCTATGAGAGAGATTTGAGGTGTAAGCCCTTGTTTAATGCATCTTTCTCTGTGAGAGAAATTTGAGGTGAAAGCCCTTGTTTCCACCCTCTGGGAGTAGCCATGGTGGATGTCATCACGTGAGAGAGTTCGTGATGGTTTTCTTGTACTTGTGTTTATTCACCCTCTAGCAGTAGCCATGGTGAACGTCACGATGAGGTGACGACATCACGTTGAGTGATTCCGTGATGGGCACTTGTGCACATATGCCACACATGGGAGTAGCCATGGTGGTTGATATCACGTTGAGGTGATATGCGTCTCCCCACATATGGGTGTAGCCATTGTGGGTGTCATGTTGAGAGAGTCCATGACATTGTGCATCGGAAGTATTCCTCCCTAGCTAAGAGGGAGTGTTGATGCTGTAGCTATGGGCTATATACTTTTGCCTTATTGTGAACAATAAATTCATATAGCCTAATGGCTATTCATTTATTGAGTTAATCAAAGTGAAGAGGCGCTTCACTTGGCAACAATATTATTTTCTAATTGGGCCGACCTTCCTTGTAATTCGCATCATTTATTGTAATTATATTTTTCATATTGTGGCCAACCTTATTCTTGAAGAGGTGCGACCTCTCCCACACTTTGTATTTATACAAGTTCATTTCCATCCATTTACCATCAAGCAAGTTCCATTCATTCATTCCTTCAAGTGCGAATTTCATCAAGAGCAGGTCGAAGGTTCTCTAAGTGCAGATTTCGATATCAAGGAAGAGCAGATTATAATCTATTATTGCATCTAGAGTTGGTGCTGGATATTGGCCTTGTAATTGGCCTCATTGTAAAGAGAACTGTTGCCATTATTTATATATATAAGAGAGATTTTTGTTGCTGGGTTTTTATCCCTCAAGTGGAGGGTTTTCCCAAGGTATATGCTGTGTTTATGTGTCTAAATTTGAATTAAATTTCTGCTTTTATATCTGATCTTAAAACTAACATTTGTCAACTGTTATAATTCTTATGTAATATGTATGCACATTCACAATGAAAGCATTTGAATTTCTTTAATTTGTTTGTCAATTCTTATGTGAAATCTCAATTCAAGTCTAATGTTATGTATTAATCTTCTACAATGTCTATGATGAATGATTTATCAATGTTATGATTTAAATATTTGAAATTTCTCTATATTTTTAAAAATTTCCCTATTTTTTAATAGCCATCCCCCGCCGTCCCCGTCCCTGAAACTTGGGGGAGCATAGGAATTTGTAAAATAATAATAAGAATGGTCCAAAACACTAAAGAGGTAACTGCAGTCGTACTGAAAATGTGAAATATGTTATAGTAAACAATCACAAAACAGTAAACCATCACAAAACAAGAAGAAAAGTAAAATTCAAAATAAACAAAGATCCAACAGCCATGAAATGAGCAAGCTTACTATTTCAATGCAGGTTACAAAAGATGGACCAAAAACTTTCCAATGTAAATTTAGCAAGCATCCTGAGCTAGGTTTAACTTCTATCATAACAGACTTGAACAAAATAATAATAATGAGATTTGGATAACATGTCACTAATGTTCATTCATTTCCAATGGATGAAGCTTCTTTAGTTTTGTATCACCAACCTCCTCATGTCCTGTATAACCTATCATGCAATCCATTGTTGATAATTGCCATTTGTATACAATACCCCTCACTCTTGGTCCAGTTCCTGCTGAGAAGACTGTACATTCATCATCTTCAACAGCCACAGCCCTCAAAACCCCAGGATGTGCACGCACAGAATGAAGAACTGATGCTTTTAATCTCCATGGATGCTCATCCTTCATGCCACCAAGTCTACCTAGAAACTCTGGTCCTTCCCAGGTGTCAACAGCAGTAGGTAACCAAGACCAAGGTTCATATTTGCCACAAGACACTGCCACTTCATTATGAGCACTTTCTCGGTCATCTGGTGCCTGCCTGGTTATTGAAGACTTACTTATTTTGCTTGCCTGAGACTGGGGTATTGACCAGCCTACACCATTGAGCAGCAAGTTGGCTGGATTGAAAGGAGTTTGTGGGCTCTTGTTGGTACTTATCCCATGAGTGATATCTCCAAGCTGAGACATCTCACCTACACATTTCCACTGTAGTTCAAGAGATTAGGAAGATAAATAAATTCTAAGGATGGGAGGAGTATCTAAGCATAAAGTGTAATTGAACTGATTAAGAAATTAAGAGCTCCTGGTACAAATATCCATTCATCAGCATCATAGACGAATCTAGACTACTAACTAATGTCATATTGTGCAAAAAGCTTCTTCCTGATCCTGTAGTACAAACAAGAGTGAAACTGCTCTACATACAACCTAATTCATATGAAGTAATTAATTCATACATACCTTCCACTTGTATCGCCGAAATAGAACTTGCTCCAGAAGCAGCCATGTAGTAAAACACTGACGGAGCTTCTCAATTCCAAGAAGCAATGCAAGGGAAGGATAGAGCAAAAATCTGTATCATAAAAAGAATTTAATCAATCTTCCATGAACATTTAAAAATGCTTTATTAGAACAATAATTTCAGCTTGAAAACACTATTGATGATTTTACAGTATTATTTATATTTCCACATGGCTATAAGAAGCAGAATATAACCACCTGTAGTAGTGGACACTTACACAAGGTCCATCTTGTTGTTGGCATGGGCCTCTTCATGAACTTCAGAATGTCCATTAGTATTAATTCTTTGGATTCTGGATGAAGAGCCATGTTTCCCCATTTCCTCCTCTACAGAATCAACTTCCTGGGAAAAAGCAAGTTCATCCAAAACTGGCTTAATCTTTGGTAACATAAATGCTGCAGTAGAATCTGGTCCAATGTGCTGACAAATTGCAAGTAACGCCTTTGCAGCAGGCTGTGTGAAAATTATACAAAAGATATCCACACAGAAAATTAGAAATGGCAAGAAAAAAAACTGTGTATTTAATAGCTTCATTAGAAATGGCATTTTTCTTGAATAGTGAATATCAATATATAAAGAGCTTTGACTAGCAGAACAGACCATTAAGAGGGAATATGATCATTATACCTGGACCAAATTTGGATTTAGATTGTTTTGCATGAGCAACTTTGCATGGACAGTGTTTTGCTCCTGGAAAACAGCATCAATATTACTATGATCTTTTCATTTTTAGATATTGATATACTGTTATAGGATATTATAGACAACTAGTAATGTCAAACCTGCACTAACTCGGTAAGGACAACTGAACTTGGGAGAATTCTAACTAGTCCATCGAGAACTGCGAGTGCATCTATTACAGCCAGAGTGTGCCAGCTTTGGAAAGGCTCCTGTTTATCTACATTGGAAAAAGCTGTGCCAGATAATATAATGCTGCGTAAAGGTGGCAACATTTGCCTTACAATGACTTTATCCCCAAGATGCCCCCCTATCAAACGTCAACAAAAACACAAGTTAAGAAGATAAGAAACTGGCTAATAAAGCTTATATATAACAAAGAAAAAGTTTAAAAAATAAAAAATAAAAAGAAACTGCAATCTCCAAGTTCAAATCTGGCAAGCATTACCAATTCTAACTAAGGTTTCAATTCCCTCAACAGTGATTCCTCGTCCAAAGCACTGCATTAGAGGCAGAATTGTCTGGAGCAAACAATATATATTGAGTGACTTATACACCAAAATCCAAAGCAGAATTAATAATTTATCCTTCATATATTTAACAAACAATTGCACCAAATATCAAAGATAAAAACAAAAATGCTTTGAGACCAAAAAATAATTAGTCATAAGTTAAGGACTAAGTGAGCCTTCTTAACCTGATGAATTGTGATAGGTGTACCCAGTTCTTCACAAGAGCCTACAAGCAAAACTGATGCTGCCGCTGCTGAGTTTTTATCATAAGAGATATATAGATTTTTGATAACCAATGGGTGAATGTTTTCCAAATATGCTTGTAACCCCACTGACTTCCATAAATCTCTTATGAATGAAATCTGAAGAAGGGTCACCTTGAGATGTGATGATTCTGCACTCTGTCATAAATATCTGTTTGTGTATTAATGAGTCCTGAAGTTTCTTAAGAATTTCAATAAGTAGCATAGCATAGATTACTCCACACAGCAAGGTAAAATTAGAAATAGAAGCATGAAATTAAATTATAGGTCATATAAACAAATAAATGCAAAACTATGAAATTGATAACAGAAGTCACTTCATCAAAAACTGCAAAGTCAATTCACTGAAAACTGCAACTGACTTGTAAAATTTTCTGAATTGAAGGAAGCAACATTGATTTTGCTGCTTGAGATTTCAAAGATCGTATAAATTCCCTGAGTAAATGTACAGCAGCTTCAACATCACAATCTGAAGGAGGAGCCAAGATAAGTGGTAAACAAGATGAGACGCACATTTCTGCAGCAAAAGAGCCCATCAAAAGTAGAGCTCCTTCTCTTGCTAATTTTGCTGCATATTGTAGGCGTGAACTTTTGCTCCCCATAATGTGAATAGGTGCAAGAAACCAATAAGCTGATCTTACTGTCGAAGGAAAATATGGCATTTCTAGTAGAGCTTTTGCTGAAGGCCTCCTGAATAAATAAACACACCCATTTAAAATGTTATGTATGTCTAGCGCTTTGGCTAAATATGGAATCCTTAGCTAGATATAAAAACTGTAAAAAATTTCCTCAATGCCAATAAAGTCCAACAGAATTCCCAATCAGAAGACTTAGCAAGCGACAAAGTAACCAGTGCAGAACAAACTAAAGCTATGTTTTTTCTTCCGACTGCATTGAAAGTGTTAAAGTTAAAGATCATGAATTCACAAGTCTGAATTTTTCTTTAATGGTATTCGATCTACAAGAGCAGAACATTTATTGATTTCAATATCTCCAATTGTGGATCGGATCTACATTAAATATATAAGGAAGAGACACATCCCATGAGCGGACATGTCTCCACAAAGTGGAGGCATGTCCGTTCATGAGATGTCTCATGAATTGTGCCTTTTCATCTTAACTAAACACTCGATCTCTAATCGGAGTTTGTTACTTAATAAACATAAATGCTTACCAATTCGATATGAATTTATCTTGCACAAATAAATAAATAATATCCAATCTGGAAATGATCACCGATAATGATGCTCGATCGGGATCCTAAATGAAAACATGAAATACTAATAATCTGCAATTAATAACCTCTAAATGCAGATTGATAATATACTTGGAATGTAGTAGATTTCGATATAAATGATGATGTATACAATTAATATATATATGTGTACATACTGACATACTGACAGATATATACACACATATGATCATCATTTCTATATCTGACCGAAGCTACCATATTTCAACAGAAAGATTGCGCAATTGTAGATAATTCATGTACAGTAGATGAGCATCTCAAGTGTCATAATAGGACTCATATTTGGATGATATTTTGGGCATAACAATCTTTTCAGATAATTGACAACATAAATGAACCATCTTTAAAAAAAATCAGTTAGTAGAATGACACCACTTGATATCATAAATGAGATAAACCCAACTACCATGATTAAGAAGCTATGCAAATATTATTGCATGGGACTCTAAGGATTACAAATGATATTTAAATTTTAACAAGCATGTCCATTGACTTAATCAATCAATCTTGAGTAGTTCTCACTGTATACAGCATTGTACATTTCTGATTTCTTTATGCATTTTACCATGCAAAGAATATAATGGATATGAACCTCTGGTTTCTATTACCCAAATAGATTGAATAAGCAATCCCATGATCCAGCTAGAACTAAGGAAGCAAGCTATCTTGATCTTTCACTGAACACAATAAAGAATGAAATGGGAAATGGGGAATTTTCAAATTTGTTTCCAAAAGAGAAAAGATTTCATTGAGAGTTTCACACCTCAATTTGTTATTATTATTGGCATAAAAAGATTCTAGCACGCAATGAGGCATTTTCAACAGAAAAGGAAAAGAACTTATAAGGATTAGAACAAAAGTTACATAGTGTGGATGTTATCTATAGTTTGAAAATGCATACACCAAATAAGGTTTACAATGAGTTCCATGTACAAGTTTCATATGAGCCACAGCTAGACCACAAGAATTCTGAAAAAGATTCCATGGTGCGCTATGAGACATAGGAGCTTGCCTAAGCTTGCCTAGATTATGAGAATGAACTAACAAACTCTGCAATATGTTTGCATACACAAGAACAAAGAATTCGTTTATGGTAAAGGCTTCTCTCAAACCATGGCCATCTTTCTTCTGATAAAAGCATAAGTTACAAATTGAGATAATCTCTCAAAGGAGTTCTCTCTGGCCCCACACATTCATCAAACAAAAAAGAATCTCTTAGGTAGTTACAAACTACGAATGAAACCTAAATATAGCATTGCAATTTAATAACCATCAAAATGAATTAAGGGCCAGATACAATAAAAGACAAGCCTGCTGAAGTGAAAAATATTCTAGTACAGAAAATTAAGTTTCAAGATGTGTGGTGACTTGAAAGGAATATAGAAGCATTTCAATTATATGGCAAAGACACGGCATAGCTATGCTATTAAATTGGCCTAAAACCTAGGTGTGCCCAAGTATGATCATTTGCAAATCAAAAATGGGTTCAATTTTTTGTGGATTCAGCTAGGGCATCGCTTTTTTGTGCACAAATTCATTTGGAATCGCTTATGCGCGTGCTTGGGCAAATCCAGCTACGTCAGGGCAATTCCAATGGTGGGCAAATTTCAATGTGTTTTGTTTGACTTTTGACGATCGAAATCTCACCCTAAACCCTAAACCAATGGTCATATTTTATGAGCAAAATGTTATACCGAGCAGGGGGGGCCAGGGGGTGAATCAGTATAATGCAACTTTTACTTTTTCAAACTTAATCAATCACAACAATAACAACCATGCAAGATCTAACAATTAAGAACACCAAAATTTTGTGGAAACCCCTAAGGGAGAAAACCACAGCAAAATATTGTTTATATTAAACTTCTTTTTACAACTTTGTAGGCAACAACCCACAAGAGATACCAATCCCCAAAAATTCATAGGCACCAACCTACTAGAGGCACCAACCCCCATACCTAAGCACCAACTTAGCAAGGATACCAATTTCTCCTTTAGGAAGCACCAACTTCCAAATGAACAAAGTATTTTCCTTCTTGAGTATTGCTTCTTCAATGGACAATCATTTAATTCCCTTTCATATATTTCTCACATAAATCTCATACTCATTGCTTTACACTTCTTTCTTAAATGATCTAGATATATTTCTTATATGTTCATTGCTCTACTTCTTTTTGCTTCTCCTTGATAATCTTCATATATACATATATATTGTCTACTTCAATCTTCCTCACAAAGTTTGTTCTAAATCTGCTTATTCATTCTCTACAAATCTGCTCACGAAGTCTTCCACAATCTGCTCATGAAATCTTCCATAATCTGCTCATAAAACTTATTACAAGTCTGCCATGAAACTTCTCACAATCTGCCTTATAAATGATGTTTCATTATTCATTTATACTCCTTCAAATCTGTATGTTCTTCCTCTTTCAAAGCTGCCTACTCTTCCTTTCAGAACTGTTCATAATATACACATATATCTGCTATAATTGATCTGCTCTATATTGCAAATGACCATGCCTGAAATCTGCTGGTGATTGTATAATATGATATTTATTACTCACTCCACAACACTCACTCTATATCTTCATTGCTCAATCACAAAATCTGCTGCCTTTATTAGATCTGCTAATAAGACTGCTCTTCTGAAAATGATATTATTCTTTATTGTTTGCATTTTATCATCCAATTTATATTCTTTATATACCATTTTCATTGCCCAAGAGAGGCGTCAACTATACTTAAAGAGATGTCTTTATGAAAGGATCGACCTCTTCATAAAGAAACTAATTTTATTTTAATTTATCACTAAGTGCTGCCTTCTTTTTGCTAATTAATCGCTGCTTATTTAAAATGATAATTGCTGCATTTGTTTGACTTTATATTAAACATTGTCCCTTTATTAATGCTGCTTTTTATACTTTAATCACCAGCATTTTAATCGTTGTCTTCTTTTGTCATATCTGATTTTTGTCTTTTTCTTAATTTTGTCTTTTATGTGATTTTGTCTTATTCATTGTTTGTCTTCTTCCTACTGCTTTCTAATTTCATTGATGACTGTTACTCCTACCAAATTGTAACACATAGAAATCATGGTTCTTCAAAAGGAAATTGTACCATATATATAAAACTGATAGATGTATGTGTATATCAAAGCATGGTTATTTAGAAATGACTTCAAACCATCTTTTATATCATCCTTGTCTCTTTTCTTCCAAGGAGTCGGCCTCTAGCATTTATTTCTTCAATGTTTCAATCTTTAACTTAAACATACATGTTTCAATCTTTAACTTAAACATACATTCTCTAACATGTAACAGATTGTTGGTGTTTCAATTCGCACCTCTAGAGTGCAGATTCGAAACAGACAGCTATGCACAGTTAGACTGCTCTTCGAATTAGGAGGGGAAGCTCCCTCTTTGCTGATTATGCATAAAAATTAATATTAAACTACTTGCCAATCATTTTATTCTCGGCTTGAGAGCACAAGGTTATAAAACTCTTTGTGTCGTAGCTAAGGTTTTCTCTAGTTTCGTAACTTCAACTACAACTAAGCCTAAACTATTGACGCTTCTAACTTCTCAAGTAAATTCAAAGCAAGAGAGTTAGAAGTAAACAGGGAATGTTTGATTAACACAAAACTTAGATAAACTTGTTTCCAAAACACATTTGAAGACTCATTGTACTTTCAGATGTAAGCTGAAATCAAGTTTATGAAAGCAAAACATAAAACAATAACACTAAAAGCTTTTGAGATTGTAGATCAAAGCAAGGTAGGCATAAGATTTATTTCCTCAAACTCCAACAATAATAACACATCTGGGACAGTAGATTGTAGCTAAAATAGGCATATAATTTACGATCAAACCAAATTATACAAACAAAGTTGAACATATATTGAATAACAAAGAAGCAGGCCAAAATAAGCTCAATGTTTTGTTATCACAAGCACAGTTAAGAAAATAATGAGCAAGGCTGCTCTTATTTATACACAAACAAGAAATAGGGAACCCTAAAATCTCCTTGTGTTAACAATTAGTCTTGCCAACATGCAAGCTTTATTTCTAAGTCTAAACTAAAGATAACCAACAGTTAACTGGAATGCTAACATAAGTTAATTGACCTAACACTAAAGAAAACTCCAACTATACAATAGGTAACTCCAAAAAATAGACATGCATGAAAAGAGGACGATCAGTTAAACTTGGAAAAGGCCTCGAGTTAATTGTTGTCATCACTTGAGTTCTATTCCTAGAAATTTTTGCATGATTCAACTGGCAACTCACCGATTGGTAACTTTGGCGGCCCTGTAATTGGAGTGGTGACCTCTATTTCTTCTACTACTTTACGCTTCTGACGCGTTTCTTGATTTTTCTCAATGGAAGAGTATTGCATGAAGAAACCATGAAGTTTGACTGTGAACACGGATATGTTCGGACAAGTTCCGCACAAAAGCTAAAAATAGCTTCGTTGAATCTTCTTCAAAAAAGGGTAGATTTTTGGAGAAAAATTTGAGATATGGGTTTTGTAGAGAATGTCCTTTTTAATAGACCCAGATCGTCCATTTTTCGAAAGACTGATTTTTTCACCAACATGCAAGAACCCCTCAAAAATAGAAAGCTACGAAGCAAATTTTTTTGGAAAAAATCGGAGATATGGGTTTTGTAGGTGCTTGTGTGCTAAAGAGACCCAAAGTCGTCCTTTTTTCAAAAAACTGAGTTTTTCTTGAAAAGGATCTTTTATGAAAAGTAGAAGCGGCAGAGAGAGCAAAGCCAAATTTTTCAAAAGAAATCTGAGGTCTGGGTTTTGTGGCCAATTTTGTGCTGAATAAACCCAGATTGTCAGATTTCTCAAAAAACTATTTTTTCTTGAACATGCAAGAAAACATAGAAAAATGGAAGCCGAAGAAGCAATGGAAAAAAAATTCAATCTTTGAAGAAGAATGAAAAAGAAGTTGACCCAAATCGATAAAAGTTGAAAACGATGACCTTCTGTTTTAGAAAAATGATGCCCTGGAAAAATGGATTATGGAAAAGTATTCTTTTGTACAACCTGAACTCGAATCTATCAACTCTGAAAACGCCCTTCGTTTGATCTCCCAAATGCTGTTGAGAAGAAAATTTTGTGTTTGCTCATTGAAGCTAACCTGCAAAATAATGAAGAATAGACACCCAAATGCTTCTAAAGTAAAGTTTGGAGGTGAAAGAAGCAGTCAATTCACGAAAACCCTAAATTTAGGAGTCATCACGTGAAAATATCTACCAACTCGAAGAATCCCTAGAAAATAGGGTGGTCAAAGCATGAAGACGTCTTTCAAAAATTTCTAACTCAAGTTGACTTGGACGCCTCCTTTAGATAAGGCGTCCAACTTTATAGTGTTAGAACATTTTTCAATATTTTCAACTTTTCCTTGATGAAACGCCTTCGTTTGATCTTTGATTTTGGACATTTGATGGATCCTCTGGTTTAGCTGACGGATTCGTTGAAGAGCGTGATCAAATCCAAGAAAGATCTCTTGGAGGCTGCAAATCTTAAAAACCGCATGTCCCCTTGAAAGCTTGGGCGCCCCTGGCTTATAGGGGCGCTTTTCTTCACTAGACTTAGCCATTTTTGATGTTTTTTCAATTTTCAATGTTTTCGGATCTTCGAATGAATTTTCTACTTGATCCACAATTTCGGCCATTCAGGAGATATCGTGAACTAGATGCTAGATTCGTAAAGCCTAGAGAAAACTGAGATGAACTTCTTAGAGGTTACAAACTCCAAAAACTGCATTTGGTTGCTTGAAATCCTAGATGCCCCTTGCCTGCAGAGGTACTTTTTTGCCCCTAATATTAACATTTTTTATGTCCGTTCAATCTTCGATTGTCGGCGTTTTACAGGTCCTCTAAGCTAGTAGATGGATTCGCTGCGGAGCTAGACTAAATTCGGGATGAATCTCTTGGAAGTGACAAACCCTAAAAACTAGTTTTGAATGCCTTAATTTCTATGAGCCCCTAGCCTATAGGGGCACTTGTCTTTGCCAGAGTTGGCCATTTTTTGGTGATTCTCGTGATTTGCAATTTTCCCCTTTGATGAGACATTTCTACTTGATCTGGAATTTCGGGCTTTTGATGGATCCATTGAACTCGCTGATAGTTTCATTGGAAAACCTGCTCAAATCTGGAAAGAACCTGTTTGCAGCTGCAAACCTTTAAAGCACTTATGACTACCTGAAACCTTGGGTACCCTTGGCCGACAGGGGCGCTTTTGTGCTCCAAATTTAGCCATTTTTCGATGGTTTTCATCCTTTCCGAGCTTCGTGTTCACCATCTTGTCGACTACGTCGAGCGCACTGCTGACACATTGACCATGTTCACCATCATGCGTGCATGATCATTTCAAGTGCACGAACACTGAAAATTTGGCTAAGGCATTGACTGCCAAGCACCTCCCTTGGAATAAGGCGTCCATTTTTTCTAGACTTGGTTTATTTTTAGCAATTTTCAACTTTTCGAATTCCCCTCCTCCGTTCACCGTTTTTCAAGCATCTTTTGTCGTAGATTGTTTTGTGCAGCGTTTGAGACTTAATTCTGACACTTGGTATCTGGCCATCCTCCATTGATGACCTTGGAGGTCCTAGCTTTTCTTCTAAAAAAGCGAAATAACCACTAGAGAAAAACTTCTGAAAAAGCGAAATAGACCCACCAGAGAAAAACTAACTTTTTGATGATTCTGACTAGACCAATGTGATCGTGGCGAAGAATCAACCAATCAAAATCAATTTTAGCCATTTCTGCATAGATTTTAATGGGGCCTAAAACCCTAATTTCAAAAATTTCCAAAATTTTGCTAGCATCCTTTAGACAATAAACCTAGAAAAACCCTATGGTCCGTTTATTTTTCAAAAAAAATTAAGAATAGAAAATTGCTATTTTTAGAAATTTTGACCCTTTTTGACTTTTGACGACAATTTTACAAGATTTTGACCGTTTTTACCAAAATGCCTTTGTTGGCGTTTCAATTCGTACCTCTGGTGTGCGTATTGGAAACGGACAGCAATGCACAGTTAGACTGCTCTTCAAATTAGGAGGGGAAACTCCCTCTTTTGTTGATTATGGGTAAAAAAGAAAAAGTAAACTAAATTCCTATCTTTTTATCTCAGCTGAGAGCACAAGGTCATAAAACTCTTTGCATTGCAGCTGAGGTTTTCTCTAGTTTCGTAACTTCAACTACAACTAGGCCTAAACTTATAACACTTCTATCTCAAGTAAATTCAGAGCAAGAGGATTTAGATGTAAAAAGGGAATGATTTTGGTAAACACAAAACTTAGACAAACTTGTTTTTGAAACACATCTGAAGGCTCATTGCTCTTTCAGATGTACGTTGAAATAAAGTTCATGAAAGTAAAACATCAAACGATAAACTTGATCTCAGAATTCCCTCAAAGACTCATTGTACTTTTGAGGTGTAGGCTGAGATAAAGATTATAAAAACAAAACATGAAACGATAAACTTGATCTCAAAATTCCCTCAAAGACTCATTGTACTTTTGAGGTGTAGATTGAAATAAAGATTATAAAACAATATCACAAAAAAGATCTTGAGATTTTGGATCAAAGGAAGGGTGGGCATATGATTTATTTCCTCAAAACTTTTCAACAACAATTACACATTTGGGACAGCAAGTTGTAGAAAGAAGATAATCATACAATATATGATCAACCAAATTACATTGAACAAAGTGAACATGAATTGACTAGCAAAGCTTGAAGGCACTAAGGCTCAACAATTTTGTATAGTAATAACGGTTAAAATACAATGAGCAAGGTTGCTCTTATTTATAGACAAACACAAGAGTAGGGAACCCTAAAATCTCCTTGTGTTAACAATCAGTGCTTGCCAATCTACAAAATTTGTTCCTATGTCTAAACAAAGGTAACTAACAGTTAATTGGAAAGACCACCACAGTTAACTAATCTAAAACTAAAGGACTCCAATTGTACAATAAATATCTCCAAGGATAGACATGCACGAAAAGAGAACAGTCAGTTAACTTGGAAAAGGCATCAAATTAACTGTTGTTCTAAATTCTATCCTTGGAGAATGTCACACGCCTCAACTGGCAGTTCACTGCTCATCAGCAACTTGAGTTATATTCCTAGAAATATCTGCACGCTTTAACTGGCAATTCACTGATTGGTAACTTTGGCGGCTCTGTAACTGGAGTGATGACCTCTATTTCTTTTGTAGCTTTATGCTTCTAACACTTTTCTTGATTTGTCTCAATGGAAGAATCTTACATTGATGAAATCGTGAAGTTTGACTATGAACACAGATATGTTCGGACAAGTTCTACACAAAAGCTAAAAATAGCTTCGCTGAATCTTCTTCAGAAAAAGGGCAGATTTTTGGATGAAAATCTGAGGTATGGCTTTTGTTAGGAATGTCTTTCTTAATAAACCCAGATCGTCCGTTTTTCGAAAAATTGACTTTTTCACGGACATGCAAGAACCCCTCAGAGGTAGAAGCAGCGAGGCAAATTTTTCCCAGAAAATTTTTGTAATGTCCCTATTTTAGCCCTACGCTCTTTGTGGATTGATAGCCTATTTCCGGATATCCGTAGGTTGATTAGAAGTGCAAATTAGGGTTTCCTATTTTATAGGAGGTTTCAGTTGAGCTTTTGATGGCTTGCATGCAAGAGTTTGGAAGTGAGCTTTATGGAGTTTTCTGGGTTTTTGGAGAGCTTCAAGGTGTGGTAATATGCATTTCATGAAAATGACATGCATTTATCTCTAGTACCTTGCATGCAGGAAAGGTTCCTGAGTTTTTCTGGGTTTTCAGAGATCTCCAGGGTGGTATGACATGCATTTGAATCCATCAACCTTTCCAGGCACTTACTATTTTTAGTAAGTCATGATTACTACTCAATTGTTGTTCAAATGAAGTTTGCATGCACTTACTATTAATAGTAGTTTGCTATTTTTGGTAAGTTCTATTTATAGCAGTGTCATTCCAACAGTAGCACAGTCATTTCCAATTTTTCATTCTATTTTGGGCAGTGAGGCTGTTCAGTTGGGCATTGGCTTCTCTCTCTCTCTCTTGGAGCTAAGTTTCAATACTTAGTCTTTTTTCAGTTGTGGCTTTTGGATCCCATGCCCAGTCGAAGACTTTAAGCTGCTTTTAAAGTGGGGCCTTTGAGTGGTCGTCCAAGTGAGAAATTAATCTCTTTGTTAATGTTTTAAAATGCTCTTAAAAGGTGGACGCCAAGGAGGGAATATTAAAGTATTTTAATATTTAAAAAGTGCATTTTTGGAGATGGGCGTCCCATGAAGGAATTGAAGAGTTTCTTTTGGAGGTTACAAAGTTGTTTCAGTTGCCCGTTGAAGCTTATTTATTGATGCCTTGTGCCTTCATTTGTATCTTTTGGAAATTATGGTAACATTATGCTGCTGAATTCAAAGCCGCTTCAAGGAATGCATTCCTCCTAGCACCTTTACAATGCCATTCTTCAGGCTTGAAACGATAGCTTCCTAGATGGCCACTAAAGACCGTGCTTCACTCAGAAGTGCGGATAGAGCTGAATTCTGATTTTATAAATAGATTGTTGATGTATAATCTATTTATTTTTGTTGTTGATGTTCATGGCTAAAGCAAACTTCTGCATCTAACTTCGCCATCGATTTTTATCTGATTCTGGGTATTGGCTCATGTTGTTTCACTATGTAGGGCGCCCAGTTTCGCAAGGTTTCAGATTTTATTTCTGAGATTTGAATTTTATAGAAGAGGTCGACCCTTCCTAGAGGTCGTATCACTTCTATACTACTGCATTGGGATTTGTGCCAAATTTTTGGAGCTGTTTCAGCACAATTTTCTGGTTGGAAATTGGACGCCTAGGTTTATCACTTCATTTTCCTATTGTTTGAGGTCATTCAGAGCTGAATTGAAGAAGTTATGTCCATTTTGGTGCATCTCTCACTTGTTGGTCTGATTTTCTGTGTTTACTCTTTCTAATCAGATCTGAAATAATTTTGGTTTATGCTATATTTTTTGTTCTATAGCATATTGTATCAGTTAGGGATTATTCTCTAACATATTAAGGTTCTTGATGATATATCTTTACATTGTTGTGCAGCTGAAGCTATCATTGTAAAGCTGGTTTAGTAGTACTAACAGCTATTTATATTTCTGCACTTTATTATTTTGTAATTACTTCCACTGAAGAAGTGGTTTGAGTCTTATTTTACTTTCAGCACTTGTTTAATTTCCCCCCACTGAATAAGTGGAAGTGTGGATTCATGGTTGGCTTGCCGCCTTATAAATTGTAATAACTTTGCTCCTGCTGAAATAGTGGTAGAGCTTTATGGCCGGTTATCCACCTACTCTTTGTATTTACTTTCATTCATGGTCGGCTAGCCACCTAGCAACTTTCTCTTTCATTTCCATTTTGCTAGCAATCCCCAGCACCGTATGCTCTCACTTCGCCCACATTGGGATCTTGGTGATCAAAAGGTGAAGGGTTACTATTTTTGTTGGTTATCATTTGGAGCTAATGCTAATCAGTGGTGTGTTGTGTTGATAAAATCCGAAAAAAATTAAGGGGGAATATTACAAATTCTAAGACATGGGTTTTGTAGGCGCTTGAATGTTGAACAAACCCAAATCAATTGTTTTTTGAAAAAGATGATTTTTTTCAGAAACCCTAAAAAGTGGAGGCAGCGGGGCAATTTTTCTAGAAAAATCTAGGATGTGGGTTTTGTGGCCAATCTTGTATTGAATGAACCCAAAAGGTCAAATCTATGAAAAGATTGATTTTTGTTGAACATGCGAGAAACCCTAAGATAGAGGAAGTTGAAGAAGTTGTTGAAAAAAATTCCAATCTTGGAGAAGATTGAAAAAGAAGATAACCTAGATCGTCAGAAGCTGAAAACTATGAACTATTCTCTGAAAATTGATGCCCTGGAAAAACGCCTTATGAAAAGATGTTCTTTTGTGCAACCTGAACTCGAAAATATGAAGAACGTTGAAAACCCCTTCCATTTGATCCTTCAAATGCCGTAGAGAAGAAAATTATGTGTTTGGTGTTTTAAGTCAACTTGCAACACTGATGAAAAAGGACGCCCAAATGCTTGATAAACAGACTTTGGAGGTGGAAGCATCAATTAACTTGTGAAAACCCTGATTGAAGGAGTCATCCCGCGAGATTCATTGTTAACTAGAAGAAACCTCAAAATTTTGGGCGGCCAAGGCATGAGAAAGTCTTCAAAAATTGTAGCTCCATTTGACTTGGGCACCACCTTGAGATAAGGCGTCCAAGTTTGCAAAGTTAGAAAATTTTTGAGGATTTTCATCTTTTTCTTTGATAAACTGCTTTTGTTTGATCCTTGATTTCGGTCGTCTAATTGATCCTGCAGTTTAGCTGATAGATTCATCACGGAGCATGATCAAATCTGAGAAGATGTTCTTGGAAGCTGCAAACCTTGAAAACTGGTTTTGGTGGCTTGAATTCTTGGGCGCCTTCTTGAGATAAGGTGCTTTTATTTGCCATACTTAAACAATTTTCAATGATTTTCAACTCCTCCAATTTGCCTCCCGTGCTTCGCTCTGTCGTTGCCGGTGATTAATGAATCCCGTGATCAAGCTGATGAATTCATTGGAAAGCCTGTAGAATTCAAGAAAGGATGACTGGTTTTGCAAATCTTGAAAGCTGATTTAGAGGCCTCAAAGTTCTGGGTGCCCCTGGCCTACAAGGGCGCTTTTGTGCTTCTGAGATACAATTTTTACTTTGCAGCTCTTGACAAAATGCTCCAATTTGGTCTTCGTTGTTGGATGTTTGACAGATCCCGTGATCATGGCGACGGACTTGTCTTGAAGCCAAATTGTAACTAAAAAGGACTTCTTGGGAGTTGTGAAACCCGAAAGCTGCATCTGATGCTCCAAAACTTTGGGCGTCTTTTGCTAGCAGGGTGCTTTTTTTGCTCAATATTAGCCAATTTTCATGGTTTTCAACTTTTCTTTCGTTTCTGGTGTCCATTTGATCTTCACTTGTCGGCGCTTGACAGGACTTCTAAGCTGGCAGATAGATTCACCGCGGAGTTGGACTGAAATCGGGATGAATTGCTTGGAGGTCACAAAACCTTAAAACTAAATCTAATGCTTCAAATTCACGGGCGCCCCTGGCCTGCCAAGGGTGCTTTTCTGCTCTGGACTTGGCCAGTTTTGAGCTTCTTGACTTTCAATAGTTTTCGCTCGATCTTCGTTTGTGAACATTTGACAGGTCCCGTGAGCTAGATGTTGGATTCATCATGAAGCTAGAAAAATTCTAAAGAAGACCTCCAAAACAGCAAACCTTAACAAGTGCATTTGACCCCTTGAATTCATGGATGCCTTTGGCTAGCAGGGGTGCTTTTCCTTCAAGAACTTGATGATCCTTTCATTTTTTGTGGTGTATCTTCACTCGATCTGCATTTTGCGGCATTTGATGACTCCTTTGGACTAGCTGATGAATTTGTTGGAAAGCCTGCTCAAATCTGGAAAG
This sequence comes from Sequoia sempervirens, assembly GCA_007258455.2. Taxonomy (NCBI): domain Eukaryota; kingdom Viridiplantae; phylum Streptophyta; class Pinopsida; order Cupressales; family Cupressaceae; genus Sequoia; species Sequoia sempervirens. The sequence goes on along the minus strand of VDFB02307223.1, from coordinate 4,987 downwards.
AAACTATTTGCAGATGCAAACCTTTAAAGCACTTTTGACTGCTTGAAACCTTGGGCGCCCCTGGCCAACAGGGGCGCTTTTATGCTCCAGACAACCATTTTTCAATGGTTTTCATCCTTCTCGAGCTTCGCATTCACCGTGTCGTCGACTGCGTTGACCGCGATCACCATCCACTGACCGCGTTCACCATTCACATGCAACACCAACACCAGCCTTTCACATGTTTGTCGACTGTGTCGGTCACCGTCGTTGATGTGTTGATTGCATTTATCATTGCACGTGCATGATCTGCAAAGCGTCCAACATTCCAAACTTAGTTTATTTTGCATTTTTCAACTTTCTGAAATTCCCCTCTACCATTCACCATTTTTCGAGCATCTTTCACCGTAGATTCTTTTGTGCAGTGTTTGAAGCTTAGATGCTGACACCTGGTATTTGGCCATCCTCCATTGATGACCTTGGAGGTCCTAACTTTTCTTCTAAAAAAGTGAAATAGGCCCACCAGAGCAAAATTGACTTTTTGATGATTCTGACCGGACCAGTGTGATTGTGACAAAAGATTAATCAATCAAAATCATTTTGAACCATTTCTGGGAAGATCCTATTTTTAGGGATTTTCTAAAAATAGGCCTAAAACCCTAATTTCAAAATTTTCAAAACTTTGCAAATATCCTCTGGACAATAAACCCAGAAAAACCCCATGATCTATTTGTTGTTCAGAAATTTCTAACAATATACAATTGCTTTTTTTAGACACTTTGACCCTTTATTGACTTTTTGACGACAATTTTACAAGATTTTGACCATTTTTATCAAAATGCCTTAATGAAGCAAAAAAATTATTTTGGGTACAACAACCTTAATGCAACAAAAATTTTAATTTTGGGTACAACATTTGGCTCTATCTAGGGACCATGTCGGATACTTACGACATAGGAGAACCAAGAATCTCTGGATATTTTAAGCATAGACCAGTGTCTTATTAGTTGGGCATTAGAGTCAAGATGATTTCTAAACCACCTATCAATTGGAACTTCTCTAAAATCACCTAAACAAGACTACCTAATCACCTAAAACACGACAAAAACTTTACAGAACAGGGAAACATATTACAACATAACATTCACATTACAGAAAGGGAAAACACATTACGAAAAACAAAAGAAAATTATTTACGGAATTTTACTCCACCCCCGAAGGAATGAAGTGTTTTTAGATATTGCCCATTGTATGGCAGCAGGAAGAGCCTTCCATTGATGTTGCTTCTGCCTGAAAGGCTTCACTTCTCTTTTGATGGGTGTTGCAGGAGACAATTCCTCTAGGACGAAGATTCTCAGGTTTTCATATATCCAAGCAAAGGTACTCTGACAAAAGTCAAAATATGACGCAAATGGGAAAGTTGATACCCCTGAGGCATTAGTTTTGCTATTGTCCATCCTCGGGATGTTGAATGTTTCAAACCAGTGAATCGAGTTCCAAACTCGGTTTCTATAATGTCGTAGGTGATCCTTTCTGACTTGGAAATATTCTTTGAGTGGCTCATTGATCAGCTCTACATCGCCTTTAACACATAGGAGTTCAATTCCCATGTCTTTGGCATTTTTGAGGCCTAACAAAAGTGCCTCTTTCTCAGCTTCAGTGAATTCCAATTGCCGGCAATATGCAAATGGGTACAACCCCCATCGAACTGCATTGTCCATAACTTTGTATCCTCCATCAGTCTCTTTGCAAGACAATCAATGTTTTGGTCTTCAATTTCTAACAGAGACATAATTACTAGGATTCGTTTCTTGATATAGAATTTGGGCTACGGGATCTGAGGATTTCACCACTCTGATTCTGGATTTGGGCTCAGGTTCTATCTTGATTTTTCCCTCCTTTACAGGAATGGTTGCAGACGACCAATCTAACTGCATTGCACTACCAAGATCTCTGCAGAAACTCCGGCTTAACATCTCGTAGCTAGCTAGAATGTCAGCCACTAGGATATTCATCATTAACTTTTTCTTTGGACAAGCCGCCAACCTTACTTGAACGTCCTTCAATTGTCCGACCAACGGCACCAACTTAGATTCAAGTGAATAACACTTGTCTTGCGTCTTACTGCACGAAAGTCCTAACGCATTCATCACTTGTAGAGGCATGGCGTTGTCTAAGGCTCTTGAATCTATGATGCAATTGCTCAATTTGAATCCTCCTATATACAAAGATATATAGAAGGTTTTAGGCTTTTCTCTCGTTGGAACAGATGACTCAAGCAATGTAGGCCGAATTGAAGCCTCTTTCTTTACATATTGTATTATTTTGTCCAATTGCTCAAGGTGATCATGAAGATACTCCAATTGTGAATCTTAACCTTGGTCTTCATCATGGAGTTTACAATATCAAAATTTGCTAAAGACAAGTCTTGAGCAACTACTTTAGCATTCTCTTGTGAATGCTTAAAAGTGGAAGTTGCAACCACTTCCTTAATTTTTTCTTTAGCTCTCTGCCTCTCTTCTTCTTCCTTTTGTGCTTTCAAGTGCAGAGCACGTGTAAAAACAGGCATTGAATGTCTTTCGTGATTTACTGCAAGAGAGTAGTGGTGGGGGTCTTCTTTTTCTTTAATAACGGGTTCAAAGTATCCCACAGCAAAGTCGCCATCGAAGTTTTCCATCTGTGGTAAGACAAAATTCAAACTTGGTGTAGGGACAAAACTTGAATTGGGTGCAGCATCAATGTATCCCATGATCTGATTCATTCTTAAATTTTTAGGACATGTAGAACCGATATGTGCATTAGTCACATGGAAAGAACAAAATACTGCATTTTGTGCAGCTTCAACCATTTGTCTTGGTGGAGGTGTTGGCAACCGCGGCCTGTAATTGTTGAAAAGCTGACAATTATTTCTCTTTGGCTGGTACAATTGTTGAGGTTGGTATTGTGGTGGTGGTAGTGCAAGCATTTCATTGGCTACCTTCTGTAGCAGTGGATCTGCAGAACTCTGAACTAGAGGTCTATTTGAGTCCATCATCTTACTGGAGGTGATCATATCATCCTCCAACTCAATGGTGTGGTTTTGTGCATCCATCAATTCTGTTTCTTTTGCCATCTTGAGGAAGAAGGCTATCTTTGATGGAAAAGCATTTATGAAATAGCTCATCAGAATCTCCGAAGATGGATTGAGTGTAGAAGAAAGTCGTGTAACAAGACGATTAAATCTTGCCACAAATTCCCTCATGTGCTCGTTGTGCTCCATCTTTGAATTTGCAAGTTGGGCAAACAACAAATGACTGTCTTCAGCGGGCTTGAATCTTGCCAAAAATTTCTCGCTCATAGTTGCCCAGCTTGTAATAAGGCGCGGTTCCAGGTGGTTGAACCAGTCGGCAACATTTCCCACAAGAGTCTCTACAAAGAGATGCACTGCGATGTCTTCATGTGCTACGTGCAACAAGGTGCAAACTGTTGTGAACGCAGAGAAATGTTCATCCGGGTGTTGACTCCCGTCATCATGAAACTGGGGAAAGTGCTTCCTTGACCGTTTAGGTAACTCATGATTTACCTGCAAAGCCAAAGGTCCAATGTTGTTACCCCAAGGTAATGTGGGTGGACGTTGCTGATTTCTATCATCATTGCCAGCATTATAGTTGTTATCATCCATTCCTTCTGTATGGATCATGCAATAGGATGCAGGATGCCAGATGGTCATTCTCATGTCATAAAGCGTTAAGCTTTCTTGAAGTTTTATGCCTCATGCCCCACGGTGGACACCAGAAAACTATTGGCATTTCAATTCACACCTCTAGAGTGCAGATTGCAAACAGACAGCTATGCACAGTTAGACTACTCTTCGAATTAGGAGGGGAAGCTCCCTCTTTGCTGATTATGCGTAAAAAGAAATGTTAAACTACTTGCCAATCTTTTTATTCTTAGCTTGAGAGCACAAGCTTATAAAACTCTTTGCGTCGTAGCTGAGGTTTTCTCTAGTTTCGTAACTTCAACTACAACTAAGCCTAAACTAATGACACTTCTAACTTCTCAAGTAAATTCAAAGCAAGAGAGTTAGAAGTAAACAGGGAATGTTTGATTAACACAAAACTTAGATAAACTTGTTTCCAAAACACATTTGAAGACTCATTGTACTTTCAGATGTAAGCTAAAATAAAGTTTATGAAAGCAAAACATAAAACAATAACACTAAAAGCTTTTGAGACTGTAGATCAAAGCAAGGTAGGCATAAGATTTATTTCCTCAAACTCCAACACTAATAACACATCTGGGACAATAGATTGTAGCTAAAATAGGCATACAATTTACGATCAAACCAAATTACACAAACAAAGTTGAACATATACTGAATAACAAAGTAGTAGGGCAAAATAAGTTTAGTGTTTTGTTATCACAAGCACGGTTAAGAAAATAATGAGCAAGGCTGCTCTTATTTATACACAAACAAGCAGTAGGGAACCCTAAAACCTCCTTGTGTTAACAATTAGTCTTGCCAACATGCAAGCTTTATTTCTAAGTCTAAACTAAAGATAACCAACGGTTAACTGGAATGCTAACATTAGTTAGCTGATCTAACACTAAAGAAAACTCCAACTATACAATAGGTAACTCCAAAAAATAGACATGCATGAAAAGAGGACGGTCAATTAAACTCGGAAAAGGCCTCGAGCTAACTATTGTCATCACTTGAGTTCTATTCTTGGAAATCTTTGCATGCTTCAACTGGCAGTTCATTGATTGGTAACTTTAGCGGCTCTATAACTGGAGTGATGACCTCTGTTTCTTGTGCTACTTTACACTTTTGACGTGTTTCTTGATTTTTTTGAATGGAAGAGTATTGCATGATGAAACCGTGAAGTTTGACTGTGAACACAGATATGTTCGGACAAGTTCTACACAAAAGCTAAAAATAGCTTCGTTGAATCTTCTTCAAAAAAGGGGTTGATTTTGGAGAAGAATATGAGATATGGGTTTTGTAGAGAATATCATTTTGAATAGA
>VDFB02307222.1:0-26132 GCA_007258455.2 Sequoia sempervirens | reverse complement strand
GCATTGCACCTTTTAAAAAATATATATATATTATATTAATATAATTATATATGTTGTCAATGATCACATAGTTAATTATTTATTAATTCTATATTAATAATTTATTTTTAATATTGTATATATTATATCATAAATTTATATATGTTACTAACTTACTACTAGTTTAATATTGTTTTTTTGTACAAAGCCACCCAAAAAAAAATTTAAAAAAACAAGGTAAAGAGAAAGCCTTCACAAGTAAACAGGGCTTTGTAGGGCTTAGGAGTCAGGGCTGAAACAAAGATGAGTCCTTAGGTGGGTTTAAAAATGGCTTATAATAATTAGGTTAAAAATGAAAGGCTATATGTTCCCACAAGGCTTGGGACAAGTGGTGGGGAGTGATTATTTCACATTTTGAGCCCAACTTCAATTCTCATATGCTCTCGGACACCTTGTAGTAGCCATTGGCACACATTGAGAAAGGATCAAGCTTAGTAATGCATAGAGATAAAGATCGACTGTAACCATATGAAACACCCAAGCCCAACCTCGTGTTGTTTATAAGATCTGCCCTATGTTAAGCCTAACATTTAGCCCAGCAGATGCAACTAACTGCTGTGGTAGAGCCGAGGAATTACCACAATGAAGCCCGGGTTCAAATCCCACCAAGAACACGTTGAACTTGCACTGTGATAATGCAACCAATAAAAAGAAGGATGAAGAGCTTAATATATGAAATTTGGCGTATGGTATAACAAAAAAAGTAAGGAGATCCCTATTACATGTAGCATAGGAAATTTGTGCTAACATTGAAATGTTCCAACTAATAACTTCAGAAATCATATCAGTATGTCATTTCTAATACCACTGCTATGAATCACTTCCTTAGTATCCATATGCCCAAAACATAAAAAACAATTTATTTATTTTCCTAAAATGGTTATCATGCAATACAACACTCTAGCACTAGAAAGATAACAATAACCAACAACACTAGTAGACACCTTCAATGTGAGATAGAATATGACCATCATTGAAGATCCATATGGTCACAACTCATGGACTTCCCTAAGCCTACAAACTACCAATATTCACTCTCTACATTAAAGAGAGACTAAAAGGTCACAATGTTAAAACTTAAAGCACTAGCAGACATTCACACTCAAAGGTGGCATCTGACTGACAGTAGCCTGCAGTTTGAAATTTTCAGTAACAATTTGGAAGCAATTGCCAGTTATTTTACAATACTTGGGAAGGAAAGTAAAATCTTATTAAAGATTTGAATAATTTGCTGATAGATTGATCCATGAATTGAAAATGAACAAGAATAAAATATATACTAAGGCCAACAAATGACCAAAATTAGCTAGGAAAGGATGACAAGCTTCCTTACATTTGATGTAATAAAAACAAATACCTTAACTCCCTCAGCATATTATTTAATGTCTGCAACACAGCATCCAAAAGAAATTGATTTCATAAAAACAAGCTGAAAACAGCAAATGAAGAAGGCATGATACGCAATCTACCTCCAGCACATAAGCAATGTCCAAAATCTAAACTAATTGTCCAATACAGTTTAATATCACTCACAATTGCACTACCTTAAGACTACACAAAACTAGGCATATATTTGCATCAACAAGCATCAAATCGAACAACCCGAAAAGCATGTAATTGATAAATGAAACCCTAGTAACAAAAAACATTTCTATCAAACCCACTTATCCTTCCAACACTACGAAATCTAGACTGCCAACTATAAATCATTCAAAAGCTAAAGAAGACTCACCTCACTTGCAAATTATCTTCACACAAAGATCATTCATGTCTTTTGTCTTGCCTGTTCAATCAGAGGTTTGAGTTTCTTTCTTTCAGCCAACATTTTGAGAAAATTGAACAAAAACGGTATGTAATTATGCTTCCTACGAATATTCTCAGTCCTCCATTTTTTGAATTTTTCTTCCTCGAATAATATCTTCTCCTTGACAATATCAATATCTGAGTCTATTTCCATGAGACCCCTGTCAAGCACTTCAATGGTAGAAGTAGAACCATGTTTTCCTAGCCCAGAATCTACATCCATCCTGTCTTCTCCATTGCACTTTGTGGCTGCCAACTGCTGTATAATCTGATCTTTCCTACTCTGAAGTTCATTAAGTTCTGCAGTATATATATCTTTTCTATTTTTTATGATTGCCATGAGGTTGAATCTTATTTCACTTTTAGAATATTTTTCAATGCGTTCTTGAATTACTGGTTGAACCATCTTCAACCATTCTAAGCTGTCTTGACCTCCATTGAACTGTCCAAGACTGATGGGCCCTTCCTTCAACCCGTCCAACTCATATAATACGTTATCAACAGGTATATAGCTTATGAAATGATATACATCATCATCTTTATCAGCAAGTTTCTGTTCATCAGAAACAAAGGGTTCTGGTCTAGCAAAGCTGTTGTGAGCAGTTCGAATTGCTTCACTATTGTTGATAGCAAGCCCTTTGAGCTCAGGTGGAAAATTTTTGGTAAACTCCTTCAAATTTGACAGTTCTGGGCCAATATCAATATCTGCACAATTCATGAGAATTGAAAGAATTGCCTGAGTTGCACAAGCATTGTTGATCACCTGCAGCAAATCATGTACAGCATCAACATGTTAAAGTAGACACTCACAAGAATTTCATCATCCTCAAGTAAAATGTGTCATATATTAATATATCCCAAAAAGTCTTTTGGTTGTCTAACAAAGAATTCACCTGGCTTGCAAAGAACAAATTTGGGCTATAATCTTCAAGTACAGGTCGATCATCTTTCTCTCCTGGCCTCCACTTGAAAAGGAATACTAAGCCATAAACAGGCCTGCAGTGTAATATAGTCAGAAGCTGCAGCAGATATTGTAATTCATTACAATATAAATACATATAAAAGAATCACTTACCGAAGATTGCTTAGGGATTCCAAGTCTAGTGAATATAGCTCTTCAACCTGTACAGCACAACATAAAGATAACAATAAACAAAAACCTATGATAAAATAGCCATAATAAGATAGATCTTGCTTGATTACAGGGGGAAGGAAAGGGTTTATATTTGGATATCAATTCCACCTGACAGTAGAAGAAACACTAAAGAAAGCAACTCATGATCAAAAATGTTTTCTTAGAAATGTGGAAAAACATGTTTTCTTAGAAATGTGCTAGATCAGTGTCATTGTGAGCAAGACCACAAGGTAAGAACAAAAACGAACAACAATTGCAGTGACAAACTAGGCTTTATAAGATTGGCCTTGCTTGATTATGGGGGAAGGCAAGGGTTTATATTTGGAGGACTCAATTCCCTAACTCATACATTCCATATAACAATGTAAGAAATACTCAAAGAGCTACTCATGATCAGAAAAGAATCCAGGCAATTGATCGATCAAATAGATCAAGGTTGATAATGATACTTTGGATTATAACATGAAATAAGTGTATAGATTCAATTGACCCCCTGATGCCTATTCTTAGGTAGTAACAACAGAAATACCCCATTAATCAAATATCAGTTTAAGATTAAATACACATATTTAGTGCTTGAAAAAGCATTTCTGTTTGGACGCATGTTTAATTGGCCCCTGTACTTATTCTCCAGAAACGTGCACAATTTTTTAAGTAAACAAGCTCCACAGTACCATAAAACCTATGTTACTAGATTCGCTACTGAAGGCCCCGGGTTCGATTCGGGTTCGAGTCGGGTCCGGAATTCGGGTCCGGTTCGAAGAAATTCGCCCTGGGTCCATATTTTGGACTGTGGGTTCGGCCAGGGTCCGGACCCATGACTGTGGGTCCGGACAGGGTTCGAAAATTTCGAACCCAGGTTCTATTCCGCGCCCAGGCGCGTTTTTCCAAAAAAAAAATCATTTTTTAATGATTTTTTTGACTCGTTTTTGACTTTTAGGGACTTTTTAATTAATTCTAACCCTAATACTTGCCTCAAAAACATGAAATAGGTAAAGTGAAACTCATTTACCAATTTGTGAATGAGAAAAAAGAATTTTTTGCCTCCATTGCTGAACTTTCTCTTTTGCTTGCACAAGCTGGAATAGACTTGAAGGCTGATCGTAGATTGTTCAAAGTTGATTGTTGTGCTATTCCTAAGCACTTGCAAGTGTCTATTCGTTGCTAAGAAGATCGTAGAGCAAGATTTCTTCAAAAGAGGTAGGTTCTTTGAAGTTTTTGATTATTTTTTTTACATTTTTTTTCACAAGTGAACTTCAATTCTTTTGTTTTGTTTTTTAGTTATTGTTTTGTTTTACTTTTCATTCCTCTAAATGTCTATAACACATGTTCAATTTTTTCATTTTTTTTAAATTAATTAAGTCTTTTACTTTCAAATTCAATGAATCAATACCAAAATTTCAATATGTTGTGCCTTAGGTATTCACTATTCCGTATTACAATGGCAACCGGTACCTCCTCAGGCTCAATCCAATCTCATTTCAAAATAAACCCAGCCTCTCCCCTTTGGAAATATGTAGAAATGGTTCGGCAACTTCCAGGTGGTGGAGGATATATTTGGATTTGTAGTCATTGCAATGTTCAATATTCGAGCTCATACAGTCGAGTAAAAGGGCATTTGTGCGGGATCCCTGAAACAGGCATCAAAAATTGTCTAGGTGAAAACAACGAAGGCATTCCAGACGATATAGTGTTGAAATATATTGCTGAGCAAGAAAAGGCAGACCAAAAAACAACCAGTGGTAAAACAAGCCATCCTTTGAAGAAAGGATCTCAATCCATGAAACCCCCTACACCATCTTATTTTCCACCTACAGAAAGCCATCCATTTATGGACATCCCTCAAGAGCAAACCATGCCCTCTTCAAATAAAAGATCTAAGGGACCGTTGGAAGCTTCATTTCAAAATGAGGCAAGAGAGATTGTTGATCAAGACATAGCAAGATGTGTCTATGCCAATGGATTGGCATTCAACGTTGTTCGTTCACCATATTGGAAAAAAATGGTGAAATCTATTAATGAGGCTCCAAAGGGGTATAAGGGCCCAGAGAAGGGCAGTAACCTTATTGGAGAAAAGAGGTGAAACATGTAGCACTTTAGTCTATAAGGGATTCTCCTGTGATCTAAAACAGTAACTATATTTCGATGATGGAAAGATGCAGCACCATTGATCAAATACAGTCCCCAAAGGGGCAATGTTTTTGAGAGCAAAGGGGATTGTGCTGACAGGAAAGATGGGCCCATTTATTGCTGACATCCCGCTGCTATTGAAGAAGTGGGCCATCAAAATGTTGTGCGTTGTAACCGACAATGCCAAAAATTGTAGGGCTGCTGGGTTATTGATTGAGGAGAAGTATCCACACATTTTTGGACACCTTGTGCTGTCCACTCCCTCAATCTAATGCTACAAAAAATTGGATCCAAAATTGAGTGGATCAAACAGGTGTATGCTGAGGGCGAAGACATCCAGATGTTTGTCACCAACCACCATATGACACAAGGAATGCTTAGACAATTCTTAAATTGAGTTGCTGGAAGGTGTTACCCTCAATATTTTTAAATTTTTCAATTTTCTTATAATTTTAATTTTTAAATTTTGATTTTGTATATTTAAATTATATTTTAATTTTAATTTTGATTTTCAAACAGGTTGCCGAGACCCGTTTTACCTCCAACACAATTGTGTTGAGACGACTTATAAAGGTTCGTGAGGCACTATGTGCCATGGTAATCAGCCCTAATTGGGTTGTATGGAGGCAATCTAGCAATGAAAGGGCAAATAGGATCAAGCAAAGGGTCCTAGATGATGGTTGGTGGGATCGTGTTGAGTATCTCGTCAGTTTCACCGAGCCCATACTGAGCATGATTCGTTACACTGACTTGGATAGACCTTGTTTGGGCGAAGTATATGATGGTATTGACTCAATGATTGAGAAGATGAGATCCATCATCAATGCAAAAGAGGAAGATCCTGAAGAAAAGTTCTTCAAAGAGCTACAAGAAATCATGGTTGATAGATGGAACAAAATGACCACTCCCTTGCATCTTCTCGCTTTTGCATTGAGTCCCAAATATTATAGCCCTGAGATACTTTCTACTTCATCAAGAGTTGCTCCATATAGGGATGGCGAAGTGGCCCAAGGGTACAAGGCAGCAATTCGTAGAATCTTCAATGATCGTGACCAACGTGATCGAGTGAGGGCTGAGTTTATGGCTTTTGCATGCTCTGGGAGTGTTGATTAGAATATGGATGCTCTTCGAGACAAGTGTAGGGTGGCTGCTCATAGTTGGTGGTACTTCCATGGGCAAGAATACATGCACCTCCAACCTATTGCAATAAAAGTTTTATCCCAAGTAAGTTTTATAATTTATATTTGTAATTTTAATTTTAAATTTTAATTAATAATTTTGTTTAGTTAATTTTTGTAACTCTTAACTATTTATTAATTTAATTTGGTCTTAATAGGTTGCTAGTTCATCCTCTTTTGAGAGGAATTGGAGCACATACTCCTTCATCCACTCAATAAAACGCAATAGGCTACATGCAAAAAACGCTGAGGACTTGGTGTATGTGCATTCAAACTTGCGCCTCCTTACACACAAACATAGTTCTTACAAAGGAGACACAAGGAGGTGGGATATTGAGCCAGAGCAGCTTGACAGAGCAGCTTGACTTGGATGCTTCCACAAGTCACTTAGCTGCACTTGATATTGATGATGACTATCAGCCTGAAGCAGCTACTACTGAGCATGAGAGCGGTAGTGTTAGTGCTAGTGGCAGTGCTTGTGCGAGTGCCACTAATGCTATTTGTGGTTCTACACAAAATTTAGCATCTAATGATGCTGATGATGCTGCTTTTTTTGATGACCCATATGATTCAGATTGATCAATGATCAATAATTAATAATTATTAATGGCTAATTGTAAACTTTAATTTATAATTCTATATCATGACATTTGACTTTTGAGTATAAAGTGGTGGTGTATTTTTGCTATGTTATTTGACTATTAATATGGTGGTGTATTCTGAACTTAATTACTGCTGCAAATATGTATATATTTCTGATTTTTATATGTTTTTGTATTACCGAACCCAAAACGAACCCAAACCCAAAAAAAAAATCCCGAACTGGCGAACCGGGTTCTCGAACCTGAACCCGAACCCAAAACCGAACCGGTAACTTAGCATAAAACAATTGAATTCATGACATTAGAAAAGAGAATAAAATATCTCGTAAGAGTTATGCAGGTCACCGTCAATCCCAACCAACCTAGCACAAATCAGTCCTCATCAAGGGCATAACCATACCTCGTATGCAATTATTATCTGTGATAACCACACCTGTCCCTGATGCACCTAATATGTTTCGGAAATTCTAGTGCTTTTCACCACAGACCACACACCCTTTTAAAGAGGTTACCAAAATAGCATCGGATACTCCAATAATCCCCTAACTTATCCAGATGCCCATACCCAATACATACACACGTATCTAATACTTCATTGATAGAATCCAATTACTGACTTAGTAACATTAACAACAAATATATAGATTATTTCATCATATCTGGCCACTAATATAGTATTTCTACTTTGAATAGCTCAAAAACTGGCTAATCTTTGGCTATTTCCACCACATTTATATATTCATAGAAATTTCTCATTTTTAACATGATTCAATGACATCCAACAGGGACTGTAATTAATCGATTCAAAGCAGTAAGAAATCAATACTAAAATATGTTTGAAGCTATTGCAAGGTTGCATATTTAAATGTATCAATAACTCTAGGAAAATTTATCAATAACTCTAGGAAAATGAGATGGAGGGTAAAGGATTAAGAATACAAGCAAGGCATTTATAAAATGGTAATGGAAAAATAAGAGAGAAAAAAGTCCAAAATGATATCACCGTCAAATAAAATGTTCATTAAGAAAATATGTTAGTCACATAAATAATAACCTTTGGAGTTGCAAGTTGGAAAAGAGTATCACAAAAAACAAAGATGCAAAGTTCAACATCTAGAGCACATGGTTATTTCTTAATAAACTCCCTCCTCCCTTCCTCAATCCCACACAACTCCACAGAGAAATTGCAGAATATCCGTACACTCTAGCCTTACAAGTAAGAGAATACACAAGTGTTCTATTAACTATTGAGAGCATATCTTGATACGTAAGATTTTAATAGACATTGAATGCCACTGTTAAGAGCATATGATATATATAACAATAACCGTGTCATTTAGCTATGTGGAACTGACATTATATTTTTCAGTCCTTGGGATTAGACATGTACAATCTGCAACATCGATACAATGTGCACTTTCCTTTCACAGAAAATGAGGAAATTTTAATCCAAATTTTCCCTGGTGAAAGTTCGATGACTTTTTAAACAGGTCATATACGTCCTGCCTAACAAACCTTTGACAAGATGAGATGTTTCAAATTCTTCTCCTCTTTCATCTACCCAACATAAATACTTTCTGCATCACAAACTTTGACAATGTCTGATGTTTGAAATTCCCATCCTCTTTCATCTACCCAACACACTCCAGTCTGAGTGTACAGCATTCATTTTCATATACTTCCTGCCTCACAAACCTTTGACAAGATGGGATGTTGCAAATTCTTCTTCTCTTTCACCTACCTAATATAAATACTTTATAAATCACAAACTTTGACAATATCTGATGTTTGAAATTCCCATCCTCTTTCATCTATCCAACACACTCCAGTCTGAGTGCATAGCATTCATTGTCCTTCTAGATACAAAATCAACATTTAGCTCCGACCAAATGAAGTATAGCACTGTTTAAGAAAAACACTTGTTACATTCTTTACTAACTTATTGAACATAAAAGAGTCAGTCTTACCTTTTTTTGGCATTTCTCCAAGTCAATTACTATCTGTAAATTTTAATTATTTGGAAAAAATTCAAATTATTGAGTAATACATTGATATACATGAGAATATGTAAGTGTATACATGTTCACATTATCTTAAATAGCATTAGAAAAAAATTAAGGAGCATCTTCCATGGATACTTGAAGACCTAATAGGGCCCAATACACCAAGAAAAGGTCAAATCAAAAAGCATCTTCCATCTCTCCTCCACAATTTCATCTCAATCCACTAATTGACATACACTATGATAGTCTGAAGTTGAACCTTCTTTCTTGACAATGTGATCCACTTTGGATTTTTAAGTTTTAGCAAAATAAGCTAAGACAATATTTTCAAGAAGGCTGTGTACAATTTGAAACAATTCACAGTGAGACTTTTCCCAAGAGCTTTTAGACAAAAATGAAGAACCAATAGTTTTAGGGTCTACAGGCACAGGAGTTGTGTCTGAGGTTATCCAACACCATTGATGTGAAGTTCAATTAAATAGAATCCTGAGAAAAGCAGCATTCTATGAATGGTTGCAGAACTGCCAGTCCAAGCAAGGGGTGGTAGTGTAACCCCACATTTATACAAGAGCTAGTCAGTTAACGACTTAACTCCCAACTTATTTATTGGTGATTTAACAACTCATGTGGTGGGTGCTGAACTGTCATCATTGTAAGCAGCAGTTTTGACTACATAAAGCAGTGATTTCACCTGATGACGAAGAATTAATAAACAACTATTTACAGTGTCTCTTTCTTTTTTGAGTCTCTAAAACTTCTAGAGATGTGTACATGTAAACTATATCATTTTGGGCAAACTGTAAAAGGTTGGTCAAGTAAGATATTGATTGCCAACAGCCTTCAGAGTCTTAGAGCATTGGACTATGAAAGGAAAACAAGTTGATCAAGTTACAGAACTTGTATATGTGTTTGGACATGTTAATGCAAAGAATGTCTACAGAGGCCTTGAGAAAGCAATCAACCTATGTTAGCTCATAAAGATAGTGGCAAGAGGAAGAAACCCCTCACTCTTCTAGAGTTTTACCCATATTGTGTTTCTACAGGGCAAATATGGCTTTGTGTTTCTTACTCTTGTTTACATGTTTTGTTCTTCTTTTCCAATGAAGAATGCTCAAAAATCAAATCTGAGCACACAGTAGCTGTTTTACCATTAATTCTTTGAAGAATAGTAACTTATTCAATCTAGTTATTGTCTGGAATAAATAAGATTTGTGTTGGTGAAATTAGTAGTGGAATCTCCATACTAATTACAGATCACAATGTATCATTTGCTTACCATTATTTGGATCAGTACTTTCCATCACAAGGCAAGGACCATGAATATATATACATTGAACTAACACTAATATGGTTACTCCTCAATAATCCAATACTTCCCTGTGCATATTGGCATCATAACTTCTAACCATTCTTTAAAAATTCCCCACAACTGTCCACAGAATGTAAAGCTTTCAATTGCCTCATCACCCTCAACTTGGATCAAAACCAAACTTAAGCTTATCATCAAATGAAATATCTTGTCACCAGCTTGAAAATAATCACTTGCTAGTGATTGTCTCTTCGGCTATTTTGGTGCATATATTTTTCAAAACGCCTATATTATGTACCTAAGGATATGATGTTATAATGTATTTAGGTAGATGGAGATGCCAACATAGGGTGCAGATCTCTTAAGTTAGTTATATTTGGTCATATGAACAACTTGTGTAATTAATTATATCAAGTGATGAGTAAGCCATCATTCCCATTATGGTACCTTTCCATTATATTATTAGGAGGTCTGTATAAAAAATGGGAATATCATTGCAATAATATGTGTAGAGTATGATATTGTATTTGGATCTCTTGGAGATGTAGTGTGGGGTGCTTTTTTTCATAAGGAGTATTGTACAGTGTTACCCTACCTGCATAGATTGGATATTTCATATTAGAGCATCTTGGCCCACAAACATCTCTTGTTGGTATGTGATCTATCTTCTACATTGTATTACTTCTACTATTATATGTGTGGATCTTATCATCTTACCCATAGCTGCCGGTGTCCTCTCCTCAACCTATTATAAGTTCGGCTTTACTGAAGAATCGGATCATATTTGATCAAAAGTTAGAGAGTAATGAACAACAACATCAAACCAGCAATGGTGTTGCATGAGATGCATCAATTGAAGCATGGAAATTCTTTGATTGACCCTTCCCCGTGAATTCTTTAAATGATCCTGACTAGGCCCTTTGTTTCAATTAGTGAGCATCCATGTGTGCTTTTCCTCTATCAACCATTTGGCTTTTGCCACTTTCCTTGGCCTTAGCCATGTTCTTCGTGTCCAATGTTGCTACTGAAGCTTTAGCGATTGCCTAGGTGTGTATGGCCGTGTTGTTGACCTATATAGACCTGATAGTTATGCTACATTATGGCCCTGTCAAGACCCTCTATGACCTTGTCAATGTTTTCCTTATGAGCATAAACACCATACAACTTTGTTGTACTGCTCAAAAATTTCTGCCTTTGCATGCCTCTTGACCTTGATTGTGTTTTACTTCCTCACCTTTATTTTTTCTGGAACTCAACCTTTACTCGTAGTCTTTTCTCCACAAGGCTAGTTTTTGTTTGTTTGTTTTAACCCTTGATCCCCTTATCAACAATTTTTGTGTAAGAATATCCTACTTTTAGAGTGTTGTGTAAAATGGGTGTGCTAATGCCAATATAATAATTCTAGCCACAATTACTTTTTACTTCTATTTTTTTTAATTTTTCTTTATGTTTAATTATGTCGCTGTTTTAATTTGCACCATTTTGTACAGAGAAAAAAGGGAGAAGCATGTAAGGACAAGCCTTTCTTTGAATTAGAAGGGGAAGCTCCGTTGTAACAGAAGACAAAACTAAACCCTAGAACCTAAGCAAACAACCTCTAGCTTTTTATAATATGTACAAGTTAAAACTTGGGGTTTTGAATATGCATTGCAAATAAACTAAAGAAAGTGCCTAACTTTTTGTTCTTGTCTAAGGGCACAAGGCTTATCAACACTTCTACTCAAGACAAGAGATTTTATATATTTTGCCTAAAATGACCATATATAATAACTAAGACATGCTTGCACTCTCTAGCTAAAAGCGGAAACTAGAAGCTGTAAGTACAAACTGAAATTAGATTTAGAGCAGCACAAACATGAACCAACAAATCGAACAAAGAGGAATTGCATACAAACTTACAATTACCTACTTTTGTGAAAAAAACAATACAAAGCTTGCAATCTCACACAGAGTTATCCAATCTGCCTAAACAACATACAAGCTTGAATAATCTTAGTATTAAGTAGGCATAAAGTTGCCATTCCATGGAATTCTAAGTGCAAATGGCACTTATTTATAAGTGTTTAAAAAGTTTTGTATGAAAAATATATAAAAAGCTAACTATAGTTCCTATGCTATCAATAGTTTGCTTGCACGCAAAGCAAGCTCAATATACAATTTAGTCAACAAATCTAATATCTAAATCAGGCAATCTTCAAAGAGATTTCTAATAGGAATAATTATCTCTATAAATAGGCCTTCTATAAGGTCCTCTAAAAATAGAATGTCTATCTCTTGAAATAGCTATCTCTCAAAAATAGCAAAAACTAAAAATAGCATAAAATATAAATAGCACAAGCTAAAACTAGTCAGTCTAACAATGGCTTCTAACAATGATTCTAATGAGGTTTTCTCAATTTGGCCATGGCAGATCCTCTCAAGAATTCCTAAAATCCTAATGACCATTGATAACTCACCAAGCAATCTGGGTGCCTTGAATCTAACTCCTTTCTTAGGAAACCTATGAACTTTAGTATTCTACCCTAGACTCTATTAGTGATGAAGACCTTTTATCCAACAAATGCTAGATGCTTGTGTATCACAGAAAAAGGGGACCCTAAGTTTAATGTCTAAACCTAGGATTACTTTTGTTCCTTTTTCAAAGGTACCTTAGGATGCAAATCAACAAGGTGTTTAGATTGACTTTCAACCATGAAGGTGAGTCAATCAGACTTGGATCTGATCCTTTTGAGCCTTAGGAATGGATAGAAATTAATTTGTTTTGACTAACCTAATTAGACTATAAACCCTAATATGAAAATTGCAAGATCTCGATAACTGAAAGACTGAAACATATAGTTACAAGCAGATCTAAGAAGGGCAAAACATTGTGTACCTGTCCCGTAAATTTAGAAATGGCCTAAGTAGGAGGACAGAGTCGCCCAAGGGCGTCTGAGTCCTTGTATGCCTTTTCTGGAATTGAAAACTTGAACCTGTAGCTCTTCGTCTGCTCTCTGATGCCAACCCTGAAAACTTTCGTCTTCGGATCTGACCCTGTGACAAATCTGCAAAAGAGATGGTGGGGGGTGGCTTTATAGGAATTTGCCTCAATCAAACCCCTGTTTTGGTATTTCTACCTCCACAATAGCCAATAGAATTGACTGATAACAATGTGTGTGCCCTAACCTTAAGTGCATCTAAGGTTGTTATGAACTAAAATGCATAAAACCCTACTCAAGTGCATTAGAGAAGGATTCCTATATGAAAATGACAAGATCTACCTAAGAGGAAGTCAAAACACCCTTAGGAAATCTGAAACATAATGATACCTTGCTTTAGGTTGCAAGTAGGATGAAGCTTGAAGATGAGAACACTTAGGAAACAAGTCATTAGGTTGAAGGAAATGGCCAAATGCATCTTCCAAAGCTAGCATCCATCATGCTCTTCTATTGGCATCAATCTTTAATCATGAAATAGGACTTGATCAAATCTGTGAATAAGCCTGAAAACCTGCAAATTCAAATGTGTAGGACGGAATATAATGATCTCTTACTTCTCCAAGATTCCAATTCTTGCTTTCTAGTTTCAAATGGTGAATAGGCATTTTTCTAATTTCTCGACAATTAGATCCCGATAGTTGACATTTGCAATTTGAATTTTGAATGTTAAAATGCTAACACCGACATTCAAATTTGAATCCCAACAAAAAGATGCCCAAGGGCATCCCAGTCCTAGCCCTATTTTCCAAGAAATAGAGTGTCGGGGGCAAGACATTAACTGAATGCATTTGTTCAATGCTTGCAATTTCTCGAAAAATGGTAAAATAGGCCTCAAAATGCATAATTTAAGAGATTAGGACCTAATTACAAGATGTTGAAAATGCATAAATGTGAGGGTCACTAAATTAGGTCCAAATTAAGCATGAAATTGTACAATCACCTACAAGGGAGTACAATTTTCGACGCTACATTTAGCCCCCACTTTAGCGACCATATGACACTACGTAAATATGCAAGCTAAAGTACCAAAAGTAAATCATGTCGTACAAAAAGGATACTCATAAGGATATTATGAATCATTCATCAACGGGAGAATGAAGCCCCCAATGTAGTTATCTGCAAAACTACAACGTTAGGAACCACATCCTGCAATACCAATTTGTTAGATATTCAAGAGTCATCTTGTACTTGCAAACAAACATGTCAGCTTCTAAGGAGAATCAGATTCGAGGGTAGATATATGCCCCCTGATTTCGCTTGCTTTATGGATGGGGGATTAGGGTAGCAATCTAACCGCATCGAATTGCTAAACTTGGTGATGGAAATGCTTGTGATAGGGTCATGAGATCACAACGCCAACTATCGACAAACATTGGATATGATCAAGGACGGAACTATGAATCCAACGCAATAGACAATATTGAAATCGGAGTTCGCTAGCCCCCACTATGGTGAATTGAATGAGATATGCTTGTACTAATTTTAACTATATGTTAGACTAAAATCACTTTTTGACCATTGTTTTCACTTTTGATGTTTGAAGGGTTAGAGAGAGATACCATTGCACCGAGGAGCGAGGATGCCGAGTCAACGGTCGTACCAACCCCCAAGACTCGAGATCCTACGAGCGAACACTGCACGAGGTGTCGTGGCACCAAAGGTGAGTTGCCTATTCCTTTTCCCTATAATTTATCTCATTGTTTTATGTTGTTTTGATGCTTTTTTCAAAATTCATGGTGTCCCTGTCCAAACTGGGCGACAGTGTCCACTTTGGGCGTCCCTGTCCCAAAATGGCACCCCTATCCCAAAAAGGCGCCCATGTCCCAGAATGATGCCTCTATCCAGTTTCAAAGTTGTTATGCTTTTAGTTGCTTGATTACTAAGTTTGTTGTGTAATTGATGATTCCCTTTGCTTCTCACAAGTCCCACCACATGCTCGACAGCGCTTAGGAGGACGACTATTCTCATTTCTTCAAGAGCAGGTCACATGACTCTCACAAGAAGAGCTAACATTTATTTGATGGATGACATTTGGTATTTGAGACAATTTAAAACTGAGGTCTCTTTGCCTTACCAACTCGAGTCTTTTAGTACTAACCTTGTGTTTTGTTGTGTATCTTGTGTGTTTTCTTCATGTTTGCACCGTGTCTACAACTTGTTTGTTTTCATTTCGTCGTTATCTTTATGTTCCATCATGCCATGTGTTTTCATCGTGTATGCTTCGTGTTTTCTGACATTGTATGTTTGTGTATGTTGTCTTGTTGCAAATCATACATGTGTGTTCCCTTGTGTTCATGTTGATTTGCCATGGGATCTTGGATCTTAGGGGGCTTGATCACCTCCCTTGATCCTTAGTCATCCTATCTCTTCAACATTTGTACAATTGGACCCCTCTTGACAAATATTTCTCTACTTTAGTGTGCGTCTAAGCATGAGTTCATACTCTCACAGTCTCACTAAAATGGGGGCTAAATGTAGCGTCATAAAATTGTCACCCTTGACAATTTCACACTATGTTTTGCTCCCTTTTAAGTTATTGGACCTAATTAAGCTCCTAATTTCTAAAATTATGCATTCCACAGCTTATTTTAAATATTTTCTGACAATTTGCAAGCATAAAGCAAATGGTCTTATTTAATACTTCGTCCCCGACACTTTAAACTTCCAAAAATAGGGCTGGGACATTGGCGCCTAGGGCGCCTATGTCTCCCTATTTTGGCTCCAAATTCAAATATGTCGGTGTCGACATTTTATTATTTGAAATTCAAATATTTAAAGTCGATTGTTAGGATTTAATTTTCAAGAAATTAGAATAATAGCATTTAAATACCTAGTTATTGCATCATTTGAAATCTAACAAAGAAAATCTAGGAAATTATTGTGTAACTTATGATCAAGCAATTATCAAGAGCATTATTCAACAAGTCAAGAGCAGCCATTAGAGTTTTCATTTCAACAATTCAAGATCCAACATCATGTCAAAGTTTATGTGAATTCATATTGTCATTGTTTTGTGAAAGCTAACCCTTGTTGTAGGTCTCCAAATCATTCAAGCATTCAAGCCAATCAAGCAAACAAGCAAGCAAGATCCAAGACCTTGAGGTGATGTGTATGACTTCAGTCCTTCAAGGAAGCCATTGAAGGGTGGTGAATTGCAGCACATTGTGACTTCATCATTCCTTTCTTTCATTTACCCATTTATCATTGGCATTGCCATTGTGGAAGTGGAAACAATTACACGGGGTTTGACCAAGGCAAGCCCCTAAAATGGCACAACATTTCCTCTCTTTGTGAATGTGTAGATCTTAGGTATTTTGAAGATCAAAGGAAGTTTTAAGACACTTTATTCATTGTTGCATTTGAAATCCTAGGCCTTGACAACCCACAGAAACTCAATTACAAAAATATCCGACAAGTTTGCAAACGGGAAACGGAAGAGCAGATCCGACATCAGAGAACTACGAAAACAGATCTGAAAAAGACCTAGTAGGACAGCGGCGCCCCCAGAGGAAAAGTCCTTGGAAATCAGGTTGAAATTTGTACCACAGGTGCATGGTGTCCTCCCCTTTTTGTTTCTGTTGTCTAATTTTTCTTGTGACATTTCAGATTTGTTGTTTTTGTGTTAAAGTGATTATTTGCATCATTAGGTCAATTGAATCATTGCATTTCATTATTAGGACACTTCCAAATTTGGTTAAGGGTTGGTTGACTCACCTATCAGGCTGTAAGTCAATCACATACCTTGTCCAAATCCATTAAACCCCCATTCCATCTTTGCATTTCCATCCCTACACACAAGATCTTCCCTTTATTCAATGAAATACAAGGGAAAAGTGTGGACCCTGAGGTGAAAACTCAAAGGTTCCCTTTTCCCTCCGTTTCACTTTCCCGAAGTATCCCTTAACATTCAAACAATAGGAAATCCTTCGATTACGATGATTACTAGGTAAAGTGTCATTTGTTCTCAAAAATTCTTCTAGAGACTCATCATTTTGAAAGACATCCAATGACATATCATCACATGTAGTGTCTATCATTTCAGGATGCACCAAGTATAATTTTGTTTTAGGAGAGTGTTGCATGATAACATTGACATTAAGTGAAGGTTTCTTCACTACTTTTGTTTCTTTTGAAGGGCAATAACCAAGACATCTTGTTGTTTCTTGTGTATTAAGCTCTATAGGAACGCGGATACCTTGTTCTTTCACCCCACATCCTTTTCCATTACAGCCAAATTGTTTCAAGAGTTAGTACCCTATTCCATAAATTGCTTCCATTTCTTTCAAGGAAGGTGGTTTTTCATTAACACTTTCATCACAAGTAGATGTGTAATTCGTGTTTTCCTCATTACTAGAAGTTGTGGATTCTTGTGTATTAGATGTTTCAATGACATATTGTGTTGATACCACCGCAGCTTCTTTCTCTCTCTTTTTTTGGTTTTGATTGCATGATCTTGTATTCCCCCATGAATGTAGATGTGAAATCTAACGAGCCCCAGTCATCCTCCAACAACTTGGTCATTGATGAAAGGCATTGCTCTTTATCTTCAGGTTTTAAAGGTTCCACTTTTGTAGTTGGTGTCAATGTTCTCAAAGAGTTTTTCATCCATGTTTCAGTTTGTAAGCAATTTTCAGATTTTGGATCGGCTTCTATTGTGTAAACCTTATTGTTGTAACTGTATTTCATTAAACGATGAAGAATTGAAGGCACTTGGTTCATCTCATGGATCCATGGTCTACCCAAGAGAAGATTGTATGAAAGATCATGGGGCATGGCATGGATGGGAGTTTGCAACACAACCTTACCAACTTTGACAGATAATGTTATCACACCAAGCAGTTGCTTACCCACATTATCAAAACCACGGATAGACAAATTATCTAGTTGAATTTTAGTCTTATCTACCCCAATTCTATCCAAAAGATTTACACTACAAACATTAAGGCTTGAACCATTGTCAATGAGGGTATGTCTAATCTCGACTCTGTTAATAACGGCCATTATCATCAAAGCATCATTTCATTTTTGCGTTTCCAAAGGAGGTAATTCACTTTGACGGAAGATAATATCCACGTTAACCGAATTCATACCCTCAATTAAGGCTGCTACATCATTTGGTTGCACACTAGGAGGGATCACGACTTTTTGCAAAGAACTTTGAAGCATGCCATGGTAAGTAGATGATGTTTGGATTAGATCCCATAAGGAAATCTTAGCAAGGGTGTTATGGAGTTGCTCCACAAGATCATACTCCTTTCCACTATGTTGAGGTAAATGAGGGGCACTAGGTAAAACAGGTTATGGGAGTGGGCTCGATGAGCGAATAGCTTGTGTTTGTCTTGATTGCTTGTTATTCCTTGTGTTATATGTATGAGCAACTGTGTGATAACTTGGTTGCTGTGATACATGATTACTAATGAGTTGTTTTGCAAAGTTTAGGATATGGCCATGAGGTTTTGGTTTGTTTTGGGGTGGTCCTATGATAAGGACGGGTTTGATTTGGACTTTAGGTTGTTGCGTAGGTGGATAAATGATAAGTTGAGGTGTGATTGCATTAATTGTTCTTTGTTGTGTAGGAATGTTGTGAGCCTTAGTGGATGATCTTAGTGAGATGAAGTCCTCAAGGGCTTCATCTAACATATCAAAGTCATCACAACTAAAAGGCTTGATAGGTATACAATGCACTTGTAGAAAGAAATCTGACATGATTAGATGACTACGCTTTCTCCAAGATTAATCATTAAATTTCAATTTCAGTTTATGTTCACGCATATTAAGGTTAACTAGGACTGAAAACAGACTTACAGGCCTAATGCAAGCATAGATATAGAAACCAAGTTCCAGATTTGCAAACTAACCATAGATATCAGTTTGTTCTGGAGATCTCAAGCAGATTTTTGGAGGACTAGGACGCCGTAGGGCGTCTATGTCCTGCTAGGTCTTTTTTTGAAATTTCAGTTTCAGAGGCATTAGTGACAGACTCATTGTGTGACAACTTGCAGACCAAGATTTGGAATTAATTTTGTTGTTGTTTTGTGAGTTTCTAAGTTTTGCAATGTGTTGTAACAATCTAGGGCATAGTTGAAAAACTCGGACTCGGCAATAACTCGGCAAGCCCAAAAATTTTAAAAACTCGAGACTTGGCAAAAATTCGGTGAATAACTCGGCAATAACTCGGCAATTTTATCGAACATTTTAAAATGTATAAATTTTTAAAAATATTCTTATAAACACATATATTACTACTTGTGTAGAGCATATTGTTGATTTCCATCATATATAAATCAAAACTAAAATTTAATGAATATCATAGACCAAAAAACAAGTTCAACTTCAATTTCTATATCTTAATATTAATTTCACTTTTTTAATAAAATAATAAATAATTATATTAAAATTTAAATATATTATAATAAATTTTAAATATTGTCAATTTTTAATTTAAATACATTAAATTTTACATATTAAATATATTAATAATTAATAAATTTAATTAAATATATATTAAAAAATAATTTTACATATTAAATACATAAACTTCAACAAGTGATATAATTTTTTTAATAAAATAATAAATAAAATTATACTAAAATTTAAATATATTATAATAAATTTTCAAATATTGAAATATTGAAATATAAAATAGCTTCCATCTTTAATTTAAATACATTAAATTTTACATATTAAATATATTAATAATTAATAAATTAATTAAAATATTTAAAATAATAATAAATGTTAATATTAAAAAATCTAAAACATTTTTAAATTAAATGTACAATAAAATTAAAAAACTTAGATCGATCAAATAAATGTTAATATTAAAAAAATCAAAACATTTTTAAATTGAATGTACAATAAAATTAAAAAACTTGGATCGATCAAACAGAGCAGAAATCGATCTTCACGTTTTTTTGCAGAAGACTGAAAAAAATGAATTTGCACAGGAAAAAAATCACAAAATATTTGATGTTTTCTTTTGCCCTCGTCGGTTTTCTTTTGCCCTTAGCCGTTTTTTCTCTGCTCCCATCGTTTTCCTTCTGCAGCGTGGTTTTCACTTTTCTTTGCCTTCATAGTTTTTCCCTACACCCTCGTTTTCTTTATGCAGTGTGAGTAAAATGAATAACGATATTGAAAGTGTGACTAGCGGCGGATACTTTTCTATTTGAAAAAAAATTAGGGCAAATAATAATAAAATCTTAACTGCGTTTTTTTACCGCGTTTTTCCTCTGAGACTTACGATTTTCCTTTTTTTAACATATTTAATCGCCGCGAGTTTTTCCCTTTACTCGGCAGCGAGTTAACAGGCGATTTACTCGCCCATTGATTTTTTGAGCGATTACTCGCGAGTTATGCGAGTTTTAGGCGATTTTTTCAACTATGATCTAGGGTTTTGAATCTTTGCAAAACGAAACTAATCTACTCAAATTATGCAATGCTTCAGAAAATGCAAACAATTGTCCTACAGATATGATAATTTTCAATACTAAAATGTAACCACTTCTCATAAATTTGCAACAAATTAAGTGAAATGACACCTTTCTTTCACATGCAATAACACCTTTTGAAACTTTCAAATCAAAACTCAGCAAGTAGAATCAGACTGATAACACAAAGACAAAGATCTGTGCAGAATTTTTTTTGTGCCACCAATAGCAAGACAGAGTTGCCCAAGGGTGTCCCAATCCTAGATAGGGGGTGTAAAAACTGAAAGTTTGAATGTTTAACATATTGCTTAGGGATTTTGGGTCTATGTGGAAACAGGTATAACAATAAATGATTTTCCAGAATTTGTTCAATTTTAGATAACATAACCTAAATGCAAATGTGTAACAATGCTTGAACAACAAATGCCAATTATGAATGCAATTTTCAATGTAAATCTGATCTAAATGACTAAAAGTAACCCTAATGCAACCTATGATGCAATTTTTTGAATTTTTATGTCTTTTATGATGCAAAAATGAAACCCTAAATGAGAAATGCAAAACCTTGATCCAGGGTTGAATTTCAAAAGATATATAATGTTAACAAGTTAGGTTCACCAAAATGTATCATAGAAAAAGGGGACCCTAAGTTTGATGTCTAAACCTAGGATTACTTTTGTTCCTTTTTCAAAGGTACATTAGGATGCAAATCAGCAAGGTGTTTAGATTGACATTCAACTATGAAGGTGAGTCAATTAGACCTGGATCTAATCCTTTTGAGCCTTAGGAATGGATAAAAATTGATTGGTTTTGATTAACCTAATTATTCTATAAACCCTAATATGAAAATTGCAAGATCCCAATAACTGACAAACTAAAACAGATACTTGCAAGCAGATATGAGTGTTGATGTTCAGCCGCGGGCTCCATACTTCCACGATTTATTTAATGAACAATAAATGGCATATAGTTGTCAGCTATTTATTTATTGTTATCGATTTTGTGAAGAGACACATCACTTAAACATTAAATATTATTTGTTAAATGACGCCGACCTCATCTTGTTATTCGCCACCTTTTACTTGAGACATATTCTCTCATTGGTGGCCGACCTCTTGAAGAAGTGACGCATCTCCTGGGAGAAGTCACTTTCATTTTGTATAAATAGGTGCTCACTCTCCTCATTTGATCATTCATTCATTACTTGTTCAAGTTCGCATTCTAGTAAGAGATCGAGCATTTTCCTTCAACAGATCGATATTGTGATACATAGTGCAATTCGAAGTCTTCAAGAAGGTTGAGATTATCATCTACTAGGAGATCGATATTATCTTGAGTTGCATCAAGTGTGTTGCTGATATTCAGCCTTGTGATTGGCCTCTTTGTAAAGTGAATTGCTGGTTATTATTCAATATATAAGTGATATATTGTTGCTGGGTTTTTCTCCCTCAAGTTGGAGGGTTTTCCCAGGGTATATGATTTGTCTATTTGTTTGAAATTGTATTAAATCTGCTTATTTAATTTATGATCCTAAAACTAACATGGTATCAGAGTGGGTTTAAGCAAGATCGTGATCAGATTTCTATAAACAATGTGCTCTTCATCTCTTGTTCTCATCTTAGTGTGTCTATCTTATCTTCGAAAATGGTGAACGGGCTCAAGGTTGAAGATAGACTCGAAGGTGCCTCTAACTTCACCTCTTGGAAGTTTAGAGTTCTGATTGCATTGGAAGAAAATGAGATTATTGAGTTCGTGGAGAAAGAGGTACCCAAACCTTCCAATGAGACTAAGCAGACACAATGGAAGAAGAATGGCACAAAGGCCAAGAAGATTTTGATTGATTCTGTGAAGGATCATCTTGTGCCTATTATCTCCAAGTTGAAGACAGCGAGAGAGATGTTAGAGACCTTGGAGGGATTGTATGAGATTAATAACACCAGCCGAGCTCTTGCATTGAGGCAACAGCTACATCACATCAAGATGGCGAAAGGAGATTCAGTCATTTCCTTCTTCATGAAGATAACTGAGTTGAGAGATCAAGTTTGTGCCATTGGTAATAAGGTTGATGATAAGGACTTAGTCATGTTGGCTCTCAACGGTCTTCCTCAATCTTGGGAGCCATTTATCCAAGGTATTAGTGGAAGATCGAAGCTACCTAAGTTTGATCGACTTAGGGCAAATTGTATTCAAGAGGAATCAAGATTGGCAGCAAGAGGTAATGGGCGAAGTTCTAACGATGAAGACAATCATGTACTTGTTGCTCAAACATCGAAGAGGAAAGGAAGAGAAGGAAAGGCAATTTCAAGAGGAACAGAGATAGAAGATCGGATGGTGCTCCTAGATCTAAGAAGAAGAAGGATCTCTCCCATATACAATGCTTCAGATGTGACAAGTTTGGTCACTATACGAGAGATTGTGCAACTCTTCCAAAACAGCATGCTTCTACTGCGGATGTGAATGATGTCTCTCCTCAGAAGGATTCAAGGGACAATTCAAATGAGTTTCTATTTATCTCAGCCCTATCAAGCAATGTTCCAACCAATAGCAGCACATGGTTGATTGATAGTGGCGCCTCTCGTCACATTATCGGATTTAGAGAGCATCTTTTAGATTTGGTGGAGAGAGGTACCAACATTCAAGTCATAATTGGAGATGATGCACGCTATTCAGTGAAAGGTGTTGGAGCCTCCTCTCTTCACCTAGATTATGGCATCTCTCTTCATTTGAGCGATGTGTTGTTCGTACCAAGTATCAAGAGGAACCAATTTCAGCTTTGGAGGACAAAGGATATCAAGTTACATTTTCAGAGGGAAAAGTTCTTGCTTGGCAGAAGAACTCTAGCATCAAGACGGCCCGAGTAATTGGTGTTCGGCAAGAGAGTCTTTATAGACTTTCTATTTGTCCAATGCAAGCATTACTGCATGATTCTACCAGTTCAAGTGAGCTTTGGCATAGAAGACTTGCTCACCTCCATTTCAGAGCTCTTCCATCCATGCAAAAGATGGTCACTGGACTTCCAAGACTCAGTCAGGAGCATGAAGGTACTTGTCGAGGATGTGCATTGGGTAAGAATACTAAAGGTCCTTTTCATAGTAGTGAAAGTAGATCTAAGTGTATTCTAGATCTTGTTCATTCTAATTTGTGTGGTCCAATGTCTGTTGCTTCTTTGAGTGGTTTTTCGTATTATGTAATTTTCATTGATGACTACTCTAGAAAGACTTGGACTTATTTCTTAAAGACTAAAGAATCTGAAGAGGTACTTGAGAAATTCAAAGAATTTAAGGCTCAAGTAGAGAACTTGTCCAGGAAAAGGATCAAAGTTTTGAGATCTAACAACGAGGAGAGAAAATCTCTGGAGGGTTCTGTAACTTTTGTATCGAGGCAGGGATTAAGAGGGAGTTTTGTGTCCCTTACAATCCACAACAGAACGGTGTTGCAAAAAGGAAGAATAGATCCATTGTTGAAGCAGCTAAATCCATGATCCATGATCAAGACTTGCAAACCTTCCTTTGGGCAGAAGCATCTAGAACTGCAATGTATGTTCAGAATCGGTGCCCTCATCGTATTTTGGAGAATATGACTCCTGAAGAAGCATTCACAGGTGTGAAGCCTGAGATTAGTCATTTGAGAATCTTTGGTTGTCCTGTTTACATTCATGTGCCTAAAGATAAGAGGACCAAGTTAGAAACATCTGGAAAGAAAGGAATATTTGTGGGTTACAGTGAATCTTCAAAAGCCTACAGGATTTATATTCCAGGTCAGAAACTGATAGAGATCAACAGGGATGTCACTTTTGAAGAAGATGTTGCATTCAAAAGATCTAAAGGTTCATAGATGGAGATAGATAATGAAGACCAGGAGACTCCTCAAGATATGGATGTTGACCATACTCCTGAGATTCATAGGGAGTCGACTAAACCAAAAGAGGATGGTGATCTAGTTGAGCCTTTGGAACCAACTGATGGGCCAAGAGATATTGTCATAGGTCGAAAGAGACCTCTATGGGCTAGGCCAACAATGCAGGAGGCAGAAAAGTTTGCAGCTCCTAGAGGAACATTCAGAGAAAGCAAAAGACCATAGAAGTTTCCAAGCTATGTTGCATTAATGAGCCATATCATTGAATTTGAGTCTTCCAGTGTTGAGGAAGCCTCAAGTCAACAAGTATGGAGAGATGCTATGGCTGAAGAATATCAATCTATCATCAAGTATGATGTTTGGGATATTGTACCTAGACCAGAAGGAAAATCAGTTGCATCTTCTAAATGGCTTTTCAAGATCAAGCATGCAGCTGATGGAAGCATTGAGAAGTACAAGGCTAGATTTGTGGCTAGAGGATTCTCTCAAAAAGAGGGAATAGATTATGAAGAAACCTTTGCTCCGGTTGCTCATTATACATCCATCAGGACTATCATTGCTATTGCAGCAGCTAAAGGATGGAAGTTACATCAGATGGACGTGAAGACAACATTCCTTAATGGTGTAATTGAAGAAGAGGTTTAAATTGAGCAACTTGATGGCTTTGAGATTCATGGGAAGGAGTCTCATGTTTGTAAATTGAAGAAGGCTTTGTATGGCCTTAAGCAGGCTCCTCGTGCTTGGTATGAGAGGATTGATCGATACTTGATGAGCTTGGGCTTCTTTAAGAATGATGCTGATTCAAATCTATATTTCAAGATAGTTGATGGTGAGGCATTAATCTTGGTTCTTTATGTTGATGATCTATTTCTTACTGGAGCAGAATATCTCATTATCAAATGCAAGGAGTTAGCTTTTGAATTCAAGATGAAGGATCTTGGATATATGCATTACTTCCTAGGATTAGAAGTATGGCAGAGGCCTAATGAGATCATTCTGAGTCAAGGGAAATATACTATAGACATCTTGAAGAGGTTTGGTATGATGGATTGCAAATCCATGTCTACACCGATGGAAACCAATTTGATGAAGTTGAGTGAGTCTGTAGCTAGTTCAGATCTGGTGGATCCCACTATGTACAGACAGTTGATTGGATAGTTGATGTATCTAGTCAATAATAGACCAGATATTTGCTATGCAGTGAGTGCACTTAGTCAGTTCATGTGTGAACCAAGGCAAATTCACCTAGTTACAGCTAAACATATCTTGAGATACTTGCGTGGCACAATTGGATATGGCTTGAGATATTCTTCCAGTGTAGATCTAAAGTTGCAAGGATATTCTAATTCTGATTGGGTAGGGAGTGTGGCTGATCGGAACAACACCTATGGTTGTTGCTTTAGTTTGGGGTATGTGATGATTTCTTGGTGTAGCAGCAAGTAGTCTTCAGTGGCACTAAGCACTGCAGAGGCAGAGTATATTGCAGCATGTGTAGCAGCCCGATAAGCAATGTGGCTTCGGAAGCTCTTTGCAGGATTGTTTGGACAATCATTGGAGCCAACTGTTATCCTTTGTGATAATCAAAGTTGTGTGAAGCTTTCTGTCAATCGAGTGTTTCATGACAGAACAAAACATGTTGAGATCAAATACCACTATATCAAAGATATGGTATT